>PVHY01005915.1:0-43758 GCA_004024945.1 Uropsilus gracilis | reverse complement strand
TCCATTAGTCTCTTTCTTTCCTGTGGCAGTGTCCTTTCATTGAGGAACTGTGTTCTTGGGACCAGACGGACCGTGCTGGTAGGTTTTCAGTGTTAATCTTGCATTGGGCAACCAGTCTATATTTATTTGTGATCTGTCCATGTTTTCTCCTTGAAGGCTGTCATCTCCACTCCCTTCCCTGTTGTTCTGCTATTTTACCTTATTGTTCTGGAGTCAGGTTTAGGGGATCTCACCCCCAGCCAGTGTCTGTGAAGAAGTTTCTCTGCGGATTCAGGCACCTGTGAATGGCCATTGTAGATCATCTCCTCTGCCTCAGTTTGCAGCATTGCTGTGGGGCTGATGCCCCACTCTTTGGCCTTCCCTTCCTTTCACATGGGGTGGGGAGGAGTGCCTTGCTCTCCTACAAGGCATCTCCCAAATGAGGTCCTTGATCTTTCAGACCTGGTGAGTGCATAGGTGCGCTTCCCGACATTGTGTTTCTATAGTTGTTTCTCCAGTCTTACCTGTACTGGTTCTCTCAATAGTCCATCTTCTGTGTCCAGCTCAGGCTTGTGGGCTGGGCTGGATTTTACCTGGTCCCTCACCTGTTCCATGCTGGAGTTTGTATTATTTATGTTCTTCTTCCTCCTGAGATTATCTGGGGTGAAATTGAAGTGGAAGAGGCATTCCCTCCCCTTCCCTCTCCCCTCCCTTCTCCCTTCCCCCCACACCCCCCCACACACACCAGTACCTCCCTGCATGGGGGCAGGGCCTGGATGGCTGGGCTTGTGTCCCCAGCCCCCCTTGGGCTAGGGGCTGGGGGAAACATGACAATGGCCTGATTTTTGCTTAACAGAAGTAGTCTAGCAGCTGAGTAGAGAATAGAATGAGTGGGATAATAAAATAAGCTGTAAGTGAATTTAAGAGACTATTTAAATAAATAAGATTTGCAAAGGATGGTGGAAGCTGCCACCAAAAGGGTAGCAGTAGTGATGGTGAGATGTAGTAAGATTCTGAATGTGTTTTGTAGCTAGAACCCAAAATTGGATGAATTCAAAGCTGAGAAAGATTCAGATCCAGGTTTGACTAAAAACAATGACTGATTACTGGCAGAGATAGCTTAAAATCACATGTCTCTACATGGTTTTACACTTTTCCCAATAACCTCGTGTACATAAGAATTAAAAGTCATCTTTTGAAATTATATTTTTAAAATTGTGTCAGGACTCATGCTTTAAAACTATTTGAGACTATTCAAAGTCTCTTCATGTTATATTACTTTATACAAAAGTTCAAACTCATTTGCCCTGCATCTTTGGACAAGTTCGATCTGTATTGATTTTCTTCCTACTTACCCAGTGGTCAGCATCTTACTCTATTCCTTCATTTTTTCATGTATTTTTAAAAAGTGATTCTTTAGCTCCTACAAAGGTGCCAGATACTAGAGATTAGTTTCTCTCTGTCTACACTGAAACATCATCTTGGCTGTATCCCAAGCACCACTGTGCACCTATACTTTTTCACCCTTATGACTTTGATACATTCCTTTCAAGGTTTATTGCCCTAGTTACATTGACTGTGAAGGAGTTTTTAAGTAATTTGAGCCCAGGTTTAAGAATCATTTAACTTTGCATTTTCAGGATAGCATAGTGCCTCACACATAGTTCATGTTTATTGAAAGGTGAATAAATGTATTTTACTCAGAAGAATTTGGTTGTGAATTACTTTCTATTTGTGTTTTTATTTTAATCTTGTCTTTTGCATGGTGAATGATCAATAAAAGAATCATCACTGAAAAGTAAAAAAATAGTACTTCATTAATACTCTGAGACTTTGATTAAATATAATTAAACATATGCCAGAAGACTGAAATTATGATTGATTTAAAGATGGGCAAAATTTTAATGAATAGGCAATGATTTCTCATTTGTATTATGTGTATTCAATTTTTTAAGCAGGTTGCTAAAAATAAATTATGATTTAGCCCTTTAAAAATTATTCCTTAATTTACCAAATATTTACTGCACACCTATTTTGTCAGAATTCTCCAAAAAGTGTTGCTTCATGAAATGCTTGTATGTAGCAAGCAGACATTAAAATTTTTAATTTATTTTAACTTATTTATATTAATCAGTAATTCATGGGAATTATTTCTTTGGAAAAGTTTAAATTCAAAAAATAGGTTGATTTAAAAGCAAGTTAGATTAAATATAAGTTAGATTAAAAAGTTAGTTCACTTGAAGGAAAATATTAATAGCAAATGAAACAAAATAGTAAGGAACATGTACAAATAGTAAAAATTTGAGAAATATTCTATTATGAATCATTAAATGCAGAGAGATTTGCATAGAGGCCCAGTCAGATTGTGAAATGTTTTATTTTTTATTTTTGAGACTAGGTCTTGCTATTTTTGCCAGTGGAACCGCAGGTAGCCCGGGGTACCACAAACTCAAGCAATCTCCAGCCTCAGCTTCCCAGTTAGCTGGGATTACAAGTGTGCACCACCACGCCCAGCTATTTTTTGGGACTAGGGCTCACTGTGTTGCCCCGAGTGGGACTCGAACCTTGATCCCTGGCCCCAGCCGCTTCATACGCTGAAACTTACAGGCACACGCTGCAGTGCCTGGCTCTCTCCACTTTTAAGAAGAAAAAAAAAAAAATCCGCCTTCCAGTTCTTTTTGCTCCTGTTCCAATTTACATTAATTTATAATTTGAGTAAGAGAAAGTCTACTCAATAATTGGTCTCATCTGTAATCTTCTACTTCCCACATTTCCCATTCTGTTTTTCTTCTTTTTTTTTTCTTGGTCTCTTTTGTATTTTTAAAATCATTATTTTCCTTATCATCAAACACATAAATGAAGAGATAAAATATGATACATTTTGTTATAAGAGAGGGGTATTGGTCTCCTACTCCCTTAAGATGTTTTTAAAGAGAAATGAACATCAAGACATATAATTTTAAATACAATGCAAGTATTTTAACTATCCTATAGTTTAATTCTGTATCTTACTCATTTTTCTTCCTTTCCTCCCTCCCACTCTTTCTTTCTTTCTTGGTTCATCAAAACCAGCAATTCATTGCCTTATTTTAAATAACACTTAGAGGATAAGGAAACTGAAGCAACCTTGATTTTTAGTATCCAACAAACCTTGAAACTTTTCTGTAAGTATATTTGAAACACAAGAAATTGTAGAATACAGAGTTGTTACTTGATTAATTGTATGTTTTTCTATTTGGATTTATTCCAAATCCCACCATACCTAACTGAAATAATTATTCAACTAGTTAATTAAACTTTTGATATCATATCAGATGTTCAAATTTGATTACATGGTGGTTATCTCCTGCTAGATTACTATAATATAATAACAATGAAATCTATAACAGGATATATCTATCAATTATGCACCTCCTAAAATATCACTAGTATTAATGAACTAAAGCCCCATCCCTTCCCCTATTTGCTTTTAGTTTCAGCTGTATAATTTTACAATTTAAAAAGGTGTTCAATAGCAACTGACAAAAGAAATAAAACCAAAACCAATTTTATTTCATTTAGCATCTATTGATCATACTTCGAGCTGTTTAAATCTTTCTTGCTGCAACCACTCATAAAGTCATTTATGCCTAGAAAAGAGTTAGAAATTGATATATAAGCAGAAGGGGATAACTAGGGAACTATTAATAGATCGTTTAGGTCTCATTTTTCCTCATTACATTTCCTGGACAGTTAGTGAAGGAGTCTCATATTCTACAGGTTTAACCTTCTGGGAATTTTTTTCGCCCAGATTGCTCAAGTGATGCTGGAGAAAATTTGAGATAACAAGGTTACTTCTGCTGTATTTTCTCAGTATCCAGTGTTATCTTGGATTCAAAATAACAAATGGATGGGACTTTACCTTTTCATGGAAAAGGCTTTCCATCCTGGATCTACTCACAGATAACTTATTGACAGTTAACTTACAGAACAAGGTTTTAACAAAATGTCATTTGCATACCAACTAGCTAGGAAACTTGTTAAAACACAATGTAGTATATATACTATATATAAAAAATAGGTATAATACATACTATATATATTTATATATATACTATTCTATATAGTAGGTCTGGGATGAGGTCTGAGTTTATCCATCTCTAACAAGCACCCAGTTGCTGCTTTTGTTATTGATACAGGGATTGACCTTTTAGTAGCAAGAGTCTAGACCAGAGTTATATATAACCTAAGTATCCAAAAGCAGATGAGAAGCTCAAGAAGATTGCAATATATTGCACAATGGAGTACTACTTAGTCATCAAAACTATAAGCCCATGCCATTTATAACCCCACATGGGTGGTGCTGGAAGGGATTATGCTAAGGAAAATAAGCCAGAAGGAGAAAAGTAAATATTGGATGATGTATTTTATATGTGTAATGTAGAAAAATCAATCAGGGTCAGAAAAAGACAGATTTTAAGTCTAACCCTTGAAAACTGACCACTGATATTTGAATTTCAGTGGGGGAAGTAGAAGGGAGAGGTGAAACAGGGGGGTGGGAGGATAACACAATGAACTATGGTGGAGGACTATGGGTGCTTAGGGTGATGGGAGTACCACTATACTTTGGGGACAGGAGTTATCCTATACTATCAAAACACATCTGATATACAATAATGCTACTTCTGTAACAATAAAATAGTTTTTTCTTAAATGTTCATCTCTTTGACTCAATAATTCCCCTTAAGTGATATATTCTTAAGACTCAATTGGACAAGGAGACCAAGATTTTCAAAGAAATGTTATCCATAATGCTGAGAAGTATTTCTCTTTTCAAATCCTTGAATAGATAAGTGCTGAATAAATTATGGAATACCTTCCCATTGAAATACTATGGGGTCAGTAAAAAACATGGATCCATGTTAATTCATGTTAATTTCCATGGATAGATGTTTTCAGTAAATGTTTTCAGATGTTTTGTAAACAAGTAAGAATTTATATATTATATAAATAATAATGAAATATTTAAAATTATACCAGATTTAGTTCACTGATGTAGTGTAAGTGCTTGATAAAAAAGCTCTTAAATTTGTTGGATGACTGAATGTATTGAATGCTTTCTATATGCCAGAGGTAGTTCTAAGAACTGTACTTTTATTACCTCATTTATCCTTACAACAATCCACGAAGGTGGACTACTACTCATAGTATTATCCATTACCAATGAGAAAATTGATGCTCAGAGAAATTAAGCACATATTTTAGTAGTAATAAATGGCAAGAGCTGATTTTTGAATAATCTGATTCCAAAATTATGTCTTCCCATATTCTTTTGGTTTTTACTATTTAAAAATTTGTGCACATATATTCCACAGAAAATCTTGAAATGTTTATAGCAAGTATTAAACAGCGGTTACTTGTGACCTGAGTGGTGGCATTATAGGGATTTTTGTCTGTTTTCATGTTTCCAAATGAACATACGTTATGTCTAGAATAAAATACCCACATTACAAAAAATCTTCTTGGTAAATTCCAGCATCATCATCAACAAATGCCATTTTAAGAATGAAACATTCCTTTTGCCATGCTGGAATTCCATTCCACAGCTACTTTTTGCTCTTTTCACTCATTTATAGTAATTATTATTTCCATGTTGTTGCTTCTAACTTGACCTATTTGGAGAATGCATTTTACTCATTTTTGTATTTTTAGAGTGGACATGGTGACTGACATATCAGAAAATCCAAAGGGATTGATCTTACTGAAAAGGTATCTTAAAATATTAACGTCATTCTCTTTAATCACATTTTTCTTTTTTGCCTTTCCATGTGTAGCAAATAATGTGTTTGTTCCTTGTCTATGCCATGGAGAAGTGAGTCTCCACTGCCCTTTATCCCCTACTGCTAAGAGCAGTAGCCACTAAGTGTTAAAAATCAAAACAAAGCACTTTTCCATCTCCCCAGTGGAGTAAAAGCAGTGAAGCCCAAATAATGCTTAGTTACCAAAAGCCACGCCAGGTGTCTAATCGAAAGGTATTGATTTTAGCTAGTAAATAGCCCTTAATATAGTTGGAACCTGGGTTGAATATGCAGCCTGGTAATTAGCTAATAAAGCAAACAAGGACTTGAGAGAACGTGGCACAGTTGGATAAGCAGCAGCCTGTCATCCAGGAAGCTTGCCTAGGTCTAATACCTCCTTATACAGAGAACTTAGGTCACCTTTAGGCCTCCGTGCCTAGTGTTTTCAGTCATTAAATAAGGAAGAACTATAAACCTATCACAGGGTATGAGATATAACTAAAAGCAGTTGTAAATGTTTTTGCAAATGTTATGTGCTTCCTGAATGCTTCCTGAAGACAGATGTTTCAATTTTAATAATCTTAAGTGGGAAGGTTTAATAACTATTTTAGATCATTAGGATAATGTTTAGTGCCCTAAGATAATTATTAAACAATTTTAGTTTGCTATATCACCTAATACTTGAGAGAAATCCATAGCCTGATTAATTCTCACATTATCTTACAACTGCTCAGTGAAACTGTAAAGTGCAGAGGCCATTTGGAAAAAAAAAAAGAGTGACAGAGCAAGAAAACTTAAGATAGTAAGATATCACTTTGAGAAAGAAGAAAATTGGAGAAGGTGGGTAATGGGCTAAGGTGTAAGGAAAAGGGTAAAAGGGGAAGGATCTGAATCCGAGATCATAAATAGAGACCCTAAAAGTCAAATGTATGGTACCAAGCCAGAAGAAATTTTGTTGCTGTTATTTATTTTAGACTTGGTTGTTAATATTTTCTTAAATGGACAAAGTATTTTGTGTAAAAACTTCAGATTTCTGATTTCTTTTGGAAACTCACAGTATTTAGTAACAGTCCCTCCTTGAACATGAGCAAGTGTTGCACATAGCCTATCCCTTTTATTGTTTCTGTAGATGTGATTATGATAATCTTCAGGCTTACTGAAAAGAAGAAAATTCACCTACCTCTAGATTCAACAATTTTTAATATTTTGCCACGTTTGTTATAAAAATAAATACCTATATTTACATTTTTGATGAACCATCTTAAAGTGGATATATTACTTCTTCCTTAAATATTTTAGCATGACTTTCTAAAATGAAGGGTAGTTTCCTACTTAACTACGATATAATCATGCTGAAAAAAAATCAATTGTAATTCCTTAATGTCATCTTTACAAATCCACATTCAGAGCTCCTCATTGTTTCCAAACTGTCTTACATTCATTCTCTTCTCAAAAGAGGATCCAATTAAAATACATGCATTACATTCAGTACATCACATTCATCACTTTGATTCTAGATCAGACTTTACAGCACCTGTCCTTTTCTTTTTTTCCATGACATTGTCTTGTTGAAGGGGTCAGTATAGTCTTGTGGTTTAGAATTCAGATTTAATGCCTTGATTAATACAGATTAAACATTTGAGAGACAGAGGAAGAAACAATTGTTCTGCAGGTCAAACAAAGCAACAGGGAGTTTAGGAGCAGACATAGCTGTCAGAGTAATCTCCCCGTTCTCTGACTGACCCTTTATATTCAAGGATAGTAAAAGTACTAGTCCAGGGAAGAAGTGACCTTGATTGAGGTAACTCTGCAGTTGTGGCAATTCCCAAGTTGTTGGCAGGTGGACTCCATTTGGTGAAAATCTTTGAGGCTGCTGGAAAAATAAATTCTGCAGGAAGGAGGCTCTGGGTGGTATCCCAGCCTATCTAACACAGGACACTAAAGAAAAGGCTATTTCTTATCTCTAAATTAAGCTGTGTGGACAATAGTATTGCATCAACCAAGTATTAGTTGGCAAATTATGACATTTAAGTGATAACGTAATTTTTCCAACCTTGTTTTCATATTTTTTCACTTATTAAAATACTCCAAAAATAGAAAATAAAATGATCTAGACATCTCCCAAATTTCAGATGGCTCTGGTATTTACAAGTCTGGAATATCCCACAGGGCAGAAAATTAAGCCCATTTACATGACTTATGGCATCTTGAATGAGAAACACCTTACAAACATGAGTGATATACTGAAGGTCTAGTCATAAAAGAAAGATTGGCATTAGTGCCAAAGGGAAATAAATGAAAAAAACCATATTAGCTCTTTAGTATTGCTGTAACAAATGGCTGCAAAAACAATGGCCCAAACAACAAAAATACGTTTTCTAAAGTTCTGGAAGCCAAAAGTCAGAAATCAGCATCACTGAACCCAAGTGGTTAGCAGACACTCCCTTCAGAGCAAGGAGGGGAGAATCCATTTCTTGTTTCTTCCAGCTCCTGGTAGCTGCTGGCATTTCTTGGCTTGTGTTTGCATTAATCTCATCTCTGTCTGTGGTCATATTGTTTTCTACTCTTCTGGCCTGTGTGACACTTGCAATTTTTCTTCTAAGAACTCATGTGACTGCATTTAAGGTTCACCCTATCAGGATCACCTCTCCATATCAAGATTCTTAATCACTTCTGCAAAGTACATCTCTCTATACAACTAGCAGTCAAGTTCCTATACAACTAGCAGCCAAGTTCCAAGGAGGCTATTAATCAACCTACTACAAGATAGCTTTTAAATTTCGCTTTAGCTCCATAAGCTAGAAACAATTTGCTTTTCAATGAGCATAAGAACAAGAATACAAATTGTGTCGAGAGTAAGCAAAATGATAGAAAAGCTGGCACTTCACCTAAGAAGCTAGAATTGTGGCACTCTGACACTCATTTTAGGACTATCTTTGGGCAGCAGAACTTTTGCTCTATTTCAAAACCACAAGAGGACCAAGCTGATAGTGAAGTACACATGCTCAGGAAAACATGCTTCTTCCACATTTTAACTATTGCAAGATATTTTTAAAACATACATACTCTAAATTTACTAGAAAAAAATATTTTTAGATGCCCTGACACCAGTTTCTAGTTTCTTATCACATGCCAAGTTGTCTCAGTTCGCAGAAACTTGGCTAGGGTTAAAAGATAGGCATGAAGGGAAGGAGGTTATCTATTTATGGTCTGATCTAGAAAATTTTAAAGTAATAACTTTCCATTAAATTGTCAAATTTCTTCTTGATGGATGTTACATTGAACCATTCTCTCCTTCTGTCTTACGCCTCCCAAAAGAATTTTCAAAAATAAACTTCAGTATGGAACCCAAAGATAACAGAACAGATTTTCTACTTCTCTGTATTTCATTTTTCCACTTTGCATGATGCTTTTGCTGATAAGGGGAGAGTGAAGATATTCTTTTGAGGTCAAGGCATTTGTTGAAGGAGTACCTCCTGTTACTGTCTGGCCTATGTGAGCTATGTAAAGTGCCTTCCTTTTGACTCAGTAGCAATTAGATCAATGCCTACATGTTTCAAATCTGCTGAATTAATACACAGTGTTCCTGTTTTAAGGCTTATTATGCATAGACATAAATCCTGTCTATTGTTCTTTTTGCTCTACATTTGCTGCTAAGATTCATTCATTCATTAAAAAAAAATCAAATTATAAGCTTGCAAACAGTGTTCAAGTTTTTGTTTTTGTTTTTGTTTTTGTTTTCAGTATTTACTGTTAAGATTTAAACCAGGCCCAGGTTATATAACAGACATTCAGATGTGGAAATGAACAAATCTCTACTTTCTTATGCTGTTTATTTTTGGCTCAGGTGCTTCTTTTTCTGACTAATTTTTCTGACTCAGATTTAGTCTGAGAACCCAGTTCTCCATTATGTTTCAACTCCTACATCAGAGACATATATTTATTCATGTGCTATGCATGAATTTCTTGGGACATTTCTTCTTACCTATAGTCTTCCTGCTGCTATTCAGTAGGAGGCTGTGTTCCAGTGACAACATAATTTAATTTACATCATCAATATTTGCAAAAGCTTGCCCTACCTAAGTTAGTTCACATTACCTTTACCCTTAAGACTTAAATCTAAGTAAGTTTCTTGGTGCCACATTATATTGATACTTAAAGATTTTATTTTAAAAATACTTTCCCATATTCTTAAAAGACAGAAATAAAACTCAAAGTACCCATTAAATATATATTTAGTATATCATTTCATCTCTTCAAGGATCATATATTTTCACCTCATTCTTGATCTTTACTCTTAGAAAAATCACTGGCATGGGAAGGTTTTTCTGTGGCTATTTTTAGAGGTCTATAATTCTACTTTTCAGAATTTAGGTAACAAGTAGAAGTCTACAAAATGAGCTGTTCTAATCTTAATGCTCCAAAGTCACTGGTATAGTCCCATTCCACAGTTTGTTGTAAGGTTTTCCTGGATAACATTATTAACCATTTAGGAAGACTACATTAGTTTTCTAAGTAGCAATTTTGGAGTAATTGTTTAATTTTTGATTGTCTTTTTAATGTTTCTAACTATTGGTTAACAATAGATAAGCTTATAGGTACACTCAGTACTTCCTAAATTATGCAAGCTGCAGAGCAAAATACAGTAACGGAAAAAATGCATAAACATACAGTAACAAGAGCTCAGAACAAAAGGTGTCTTGGAAGAAGTGTATGAACACTTGAGGTTTAGGGGAGATAATCTTTCCTTAGTTATATTTTTATTGACAATCTGTATGCTAGGTATTTTACATATATTATTTCATCCAATCTCATTATGTCAATTTGTTAGCTATTTTATCTTGGGCAGCTTACTTAACAATTTTGTACCTGAATTTCCCCACTTGAGAAAACACAATAAAACAACCACAAAGCTCCAGAATATTCTGCGTTTTGAAGATTACATGTACCTTGTTAGACCTAGTCCTTAGCACCTAGTAAATACTGTAGGAATGTTTACTATTAACATCTTCACTAATAAAGGATACTGAGGTTCTGGAAAGCTAGACAACCAGGCTATGGTTAAACAGACAGGATGGATTTTGTAAGAGGAAAGGTGAGGAACAATGCTGGGCCAGTGGGTGGTGCTCATAGTCAACTCAATGGTAAAAGGTGGGATTTTTTTTTCCAGAATCTACCCAGGAGTCCCTGAACAGGGGTTGTTGGGAACTAGGGCTGGAGTGGAGCCGCCACATGGACCCTAAAAAGAATGATCCCAGTCAAGCTGCCACCTCTTTGCCTGACTTCTTTTACACCTTGTTCTCTGCTTAGCTGACACTTTCTACAGGTAAGAGAAATGGGATCCCAGCATATGTGGACCAATACATCTTTTTCTTCATTCTTCGTTTTGTCACTCCATATGTAAATAAATTATTTTAAATCTTTTTCTTATTTGTCTTTGTATTTGCTTTTGGGTCTTATCCTATATTCTTGAGTATGCAGGAAGGATTCATAACACCGTGTCACCCCACTTCCCCAGGGTTTGCTCCATAACAATTTGAACTTATACACTGTTCTCTATACTGAAGAGTTGCTGACTCTAGTCTTTGCTTTTTGTTTAGCTAACTATGTAACCTTAGGTGAATTACTATTAAAAAAGAAACAACCAGCCTCAGATGAAGTTATTTATTCTAAGTGCCACATCAGCAAACCAATACTAAACATGTAACATATTGCAGTTTTAACATCTCCTGGAAATATAACTTTTAGCTAACAGCCTGGAATTCCCTGGGTAGCACTAATGAGGTAATGCTGGATAACCCCCTTCCACCACTCGTAGGAAGGTTATCTTTCCTGAAACAATACTTTCATCCTTTTCTTCCACCTACCATCTATCTATAAAACATTTCCATTTTGTACAGTTTTTCAAAGTTCCTTTCTAGTTGCTATAAGACATGCTGATGGGTTTATGAAACATTTATTAAAGCCAATTAGATCTTTAAATTTACTCCATTAAATTTTATTATAGCATTATTTAATACCACCAGGCCTTGGTTTCATCTTTTATGAAACAAAATATGAGCATTAATGTTATTATGTCCACTTTCAATCTTTATATTCCATAAATTATATTATGAACTTTGGTGACCAATGAACACTTGGCTGTGGAGAAAGTATGTTTTTCTCTAGAAAGGGTAAGAACAAGAACAGTTAGTTCTAGGCATGTGGTGGATGTCATAAAAGGTCTGTGATAACATCACCAATGGAAGATTCTGCCAGGCATGGTGGCACGTGCCTATAATCCCAGTTACCTGGGAAGCCGAGGCTCAGGATCGCTTGAGTCTGGGGGTTCAGAGATACAGCACACTATACTTCATAGTATCTGCCCACCTCTTTGTCTGAATGGTGACCTCCCTGGGGACTAGGGTCCCACGGAAACTGGCTGGCCCAATTCGGTACCAGAGCACAGGCTCCTCTGTCTGGATCCAGTTGTGACCAAGGGAAGATTCTCTCATGTTGGTGAAACTTCCCTAGAAAGAGTAATGTTTTAGATGTTATGGGAAAGTAAAATCTGCCACTCCCCAAAATGACTCGTTATAAAGAGTTCATGGGTGAAGCCTGGATGGAGGGAGCTTTTATAAGAAATATTGTGTAATGAGAAATCTCACTTTTGAGCTTGTCTTCTTCACTGTTTGGGGAAGAACCTAGTCTCCATAACACTTATCAATGGAGAACCTGAAAATGTTTAAAAGTCTTGTCTTTGCTGGCTACACTTTTTTTGATGACTTCCCATGGCTAATTTTCTCTTCCTCCCCCCAACTTAAAGTCCAACTTAAAGCTGATGATACTTATGGAGATGACTGAAGTCATTTTGTTTTATTAATCAGAAGCACTGGGTTTCTCCCATGTGTACAGGAAGTATACATATTCATATTAAACTTTTTTCATTCATCAATCTGTATTACATGTTAGATTGTTTGCCAGTTTGAAAAAGGGGGGGTGGAAAAGATTTTCCCCTATGCCCCTATAAAGTTCCTAGCAGCAGGTAGCTTATTCTCTAGTGTAGGAAAGTGGAGGTTTTGCTCATTTTGTTACTATGGGATATAGGCAATAACCTACATTCATTTGGAACACTACAAAAATTAATGGAGGATATTAATAAATTTATGCTTTGGCAAGACAGGAACAAATGAAAAGGGAGAAGCGTTTCAAATTCTGGAAGTCATGTAAGATTGAAAGCCTATCACTATTAGGTATGAGAAGAATTTGGTGGGACCAAAGTTATTTGACACTCTCAATGTGAAAGAGAGTAAACATAGTTTCTTTCCAAATGCTGAGTCATGCTTATGATGACAAGAAACACTTAAGACTTAGCTGAGGCACTCTGTACTTCAGCAGGTTGCCTTCTGCTGCAATAATTCACATATTTAAATTTGGTGATGGTAAATACCTCCCCTCCTACTTCCTAGTTACTTACAAAAAGATGCAGGGTCAGCGGTCAGCTGATCATGTTAAACTTCCTTGTCTCTCCTCCCTTCACTTCCTTATAGAAACCATTTTCTTTTGTTGCCTTTTCTGAATTCCACCAGATACCTAGCACCCTTCTGTTTTCCTTTGGGCCTCAAGCTAGGCAAGTGAAATGCCCAATGCTTTTTTTCATCACAAAATTCTCTGCCTTCTCCCATGTCCTACTCCATCTCAGGGTCTGATTTGGTTTAAACTATTACAGATGGTACCGGGGTTACTGACGACAATAAATCCTGATAGGGTTGTTAGCTGGCAAGGTGACCAGGGTTGGTGGGGAAATCAACAGCAGATATAAGAGAGTCTGGAACAAATGGTTCATTTAAGCATTCATTTTAAATCAATAAACACTTATCAAATAGCTATACTGTTGCAAGCAGTGCTAGGACCCAAGGGACAGAAGTGAATACAAGCACTGCACTATTCTGGGAGAATTACTGGGAAGAAATTCCAAGACTGGCACCTGGATTCAGGTTACCCCTTTCTTGTGAAGCATGTTGCTCTTATAGAATTCAAAAAGATGTGAAAATATTGTTTCGTTACAGTATTACAGAGATTCTCAGTCCAGCTTATTCATAAGAATCACCTAGGGAAATTTTTCTTTCTTTTTAGTACAACAGGGACACTGAGGACTGGGAAGGTGCTAATGGTTTTCAGTGTGCATCAGAATCACCTGTATGGTATGTTAAATCAAAAACTGGACTCCAGCATTCTGGAGTGTGACTGATATATATATATATATGTATATATATATATACATATATATATATTTCTATTAAATTAAGTGATGCACTGAAGTCATGGCTTTGATGGTTACCTTGAGAGCCACAGTTTTAGAATACAAACATTTCTTGGTTCCATCCTCAACTGATCCAATTTATGAGGGCATGAGAATCTGGCAGTGACCCTCTTCCTTCTCTCTCTCTCTCCCTCCATTGTACACTCAAAGCTAAGATCTACTGTTCCATTAGGAGGCTACACTCGGATAGTTTGGTTTCTTGAAGTTAAATATGTTTGGGACTCAAGGAATCTACACATCCCTCTCGGTGAATGGGAATAAGCAAATAAATAATTGACTAAAACTATCTACCACTGAGAGCTTGTTTTAAATTTGGCTGCCTTCCACTGGAAGACCTTTCTGACCATCCACTGGGTATTTCCCCAAACTCCAGAATAAATATTTGTATAGCACCCAGAGATGGCCAGGAGAAATCTCTTTAAGAAGAAACTTCATTTGAACCCCATCTGTACCCTTCTTGGGTCCACTTGGGCTCGCCTGGCACTTACAGTTCCAACAAGTGAGCTGGGCATGCTCAGTGGGCAGGGTCGGTTTTGGGGGTGGGTGCAACTGGGAAGCCTGCTGCTTGGTCGCGGGGGCTCTTCGCTGCCCCCCACCTGTACGAAGCTGGGCCTTTGTTCAGCATCCCAAGCCCTGGTGCTTGGATTAGGTCTTCCCCGCGGGTCCCCGCGCTGACATTCAAGCCGGGAGGGGGACGGAATGCGGGGGGGTCAGGAGGCCGGGCTCGCCTCCAGAGCGCGCCGGGGGAGCCCAGGGCCAGGGCTTGGGCTCTGACGGCGGGGTCCCAGGGGTTCGCCCGCCTCCAAGACGCCTATCTAGAACCAGGCAACCTGTGTGCCGAGTAGGGAAGCCAGATTCAGGGCTGGGCAACGGGAAAGCAGGTAAGCCTGGCCCGCCGGCGTCCAGTTGGGCGAGTGCTCCTCTCTTCAGGGCTGGTGGCGAGGGCGGCTCACGAGGCGGCGGGCAGAGGAAACCCGACACCTCCAACCGTCTCCTCCAGGCCTAGCAGAGCCGAGGCTTCCCCGCCTGGCAAGGTTGGGGTAGAGCCGGGAGTGCCGCACCGCGAGGACGCAGGCTGAAAGGCCAGCCTCGAGCGAGGGCCTTCGCCTCCGAGGCGCCGCGGCCCCACCCGGAGGACCTCGCGGCCCGGTCTAGCCGCGTTCCCGGGCGGAGGAGCGCGGGCTCCGCGTTCGCCGCGCGTCCGCGCCCTCCCGCTTCCACTTCCGCGTTTTCCCGCTGGGCCGGAGGAGCCTGGGCCGGAGGTTCCGGGCGGGAGGAGTCGGCTGTGTCGCACGGCCGGCCCCAGGGGAGGGAGGAGGGGCGGGAATGGGAGGAGGAAGTCGCCGGGGAGGCGGGGGCGCGGCGGCGCCGGGCGCGTCAGGTTACACTCGCTTAGCCTGCCCCGGAGTGACATCCGCGCGCGCCCGGCCGCCAGCTCCGCGGCCGAGTCTCTGATTCTGGGGCGGCAGAGACTCCGCCTCGGCTGGAGGATCTAGGTGCTGCGGCTCTCTCCTCGCGCGAGAGGACCAAGTTCAGGTGTGTGCTTCGTGGGGGACCCGCGTCCCCAGCCCCCAAGATTGTAGGCGGGAGCGAACCTTTCCTGACGCCGGAGAGTCCTCTAGGACTCCGGTGCTGGACGAGAGGTGGCGGGAATCTGGGGGAAGATTTAGAGTTTGTCCATAACCGCAGGAGGTAGATTCATTCTTAGCCAGGGTTTAGCAGTGTACGTTTTGGGGTGCGGGAGCGTGTAGCGCATTTGCTTCGGTAGTTAAGTGGCAGAACTTCTGGGCGAGGACTGGTATCCAGTTGGAAGTGAAAAGTTTGATACTGCAAACTTTTGGCTGGTGAATGTCGCTCTGCTGAGGATTGTTGCTCCTTCTGAAGCAAGGGAGGGAAAGATTGTAGAAGGGGACTGGGGCATCTTTTGAGTATCTTAGCTGCTGGAGTGTGACAGTTCTAGGAGGAAATGGAAGGTGTACACTGATGAACTTAAAAGCAGCGTTCATTGCCCCAAGTAATAACTTCTGTAAGCAAAAATAGATTTGCAAGATGTGCTTTGGCAAGAAGGTAGAGGCTGGTGAATGAAGTGCTGCTCTTAGCAGCTAGTTTCTGGACTGCCTTCCATCTTTTGTAAGGAGATCAGCCTTTCTCAGGAGTTCCAAAGTGGTCCTACAAACACAGATTCTTACAAAGTCTTGATGACAACCGGCCAAGTCAAATTACACAACAAGTTATAAACGTCATGGGGGGGGGGCAGCTATAGAGACTGCTGATAGCCACTTTAGTCAACTTAAACTTGTATAAACAGGTTAGGGAAGGAAGGGTTCGTTACACCAAGTATTGCTTAAAGCAGCATTTTGCATGCTTTACATCTAAGAGGTCTGGAGTTTCTTTTTGGAGTGTGGAGGGTAAATAGTGGGTGCCACACAGGGCCGTGCACTTCCTAATAACTCTAATTTAAGTCCTTCAGTTCTTACAGGCCATTCCTGAGAGGCCATTGCCTAATTGGTATATGTGAAACACAGGAAACCTTCTGACATGGATGTGTGTCCCTTCCCTCCCATGAAGGCATTGTGTCAAGTTACATCACTCTTTTGATTTTTCCAAATCAACAATTCAGATAGTGCAGCAGTACCGTACTGAATAATGGAGAAACTGTGGAGTTAAAAATGTGAGAACCAACATTGTTGGAGTTGTCCTTTCAGATATCACACATAGTCACTTTATTAAAAACAAAATTCTGAGCATCACTAAAACTGTTTCCTTTTCTCTCTGATTTGTTAAAAGATGCGATGACATTGTTTAGAAACTGACAGGCGAACCAGTGTTATCACTTGTCAGGGAACTTTTAACTATTTAATTTCTTTATAAATATTTTTAATACTTGGTTACATTAGACACAAGTCATTTTGGTAGTGGCTAGCAGCTTTCTGTGTGTTTTTAGTCTTTCATCTCTAGAATAAAAATTCTGTGAGAGGATTTGATTTGCCTCATACGTTTTTTGTATTTCTTATGCCTAGAGTGGTTACTTGCTTGTAATAAGCAACCAATAATTTCATAATGAGTGACTAAACTGTAGGACAAACTCTAGCTTGTAATAAGCACTCAATAAATATTTTCATAGTGAGTGACTGAACTGTAGGACAAACTCTAGCTTATTATAATGGGGTAGGAAAACCAAAGACTTTGGCCTTAGGCAACCTAATTAAACTCACCTAGGCTGAATTGTCTCCTTGGCAAAATGGATAATTATATGATATAGCATGTGTCAAACCACTAGTCATGTGCCCTTTAGTTAGTACACTTCAAAATATTTGCTTCCTTTCTTATTTTTCTTCTTGCATGTGTGTGTGAATTATACACATTTTTTTTTTTTTTCTTATTTAAAATGGTGTGTGTGGCCGGGCACGGTGGCTCGTGCTTGTAAGCTTCAGCCTATGAAGCGGCCGGGGCTAGGGATCGCGGTTTGAGTCCCGCCTGGGGCCGGTAGCGAGACCTAGTTCCAAAAAAATAGCTGGGCGTGGTGGCGCACGCCTGTCATCCCAGCTACCTGGGAAGCTGAGGCTGCTTGAGTCTGTGGTACCCCGGGCAACGAGAGCCTGCGGTTCCACAGGCAAAAATAGCAAGACCTAGTCTCAAAAAATAAAATAAAATAAAATAAAATAAAATAAAATAAAATAAAATAAAATAAAATAAAATAAAATGGTGTGTGTGTGTGTGTGTGTGTGTGTGTGTGTGTGTGTGATGGAAGGACAAGGGCAGGTAGCATTATGGTTATTAGAGAAGGAAAACGATTTCCTGGTTGTTATCTAATTTCACCTCTTTATCTGTTAATTTGATGATGTTCCTACGCAGAGTTTCCCTATACTTTATTCTTTATATTTGTCAACACCTGGATTGGCTAGATTGTCCAGAGTGAAGAAACAAAACTTAAAAAAAGCGTATTAGAATCAAATATATGAAAATTGAAGTTTTCTATAGTTTTATTCAGCATTAATAGTAATAAGTACCTAGGTAAAGAAAAAGTATGGTTATCATGTTTGAGGTTAAATGTTGCTTAGCAGGGTAAAACAGAATTTAAGACTATTGGAGTGCAACATCAGTCTTGTATAATAACATGCAAGTGGTAAAATATTGGCTATAACCATTGTTGATATGAAAGGGAGATGTTTTAACATGGCCTCAAGTAGTTGAGAGACAATTTTTGTGGTCAAGAGAATATCACTTTAGCAAGAGAGAGATTCAGAGTATCCTGAGATTACAGCAAAAGAAGATGGTTGTTTCAAAAGTATTTGCCAATTTGTACTTAAATGTATTACAAAACAAGCATTATCAAATACTTTCAAAAATGAGCTTTCTATGGAAATGTATATTAGAAACCTATTGTAAAATTATGTACATTAAATAATATTTTCCACTGTGTTGCAGAAGTTTTAAAACCCAGGATTGGAGTGAAAAATTACTGCCTTTCATTCTTGCCTCTTTTATCAGGCAATTGACCTGTTAATCTCTCCAATTATGTACAATGGGATATGTGTTTCATTTGAAGTTTCAGGGGAAAATTACTAGTCATGAGGTTTGGGATCCCTACAACTGGCTAATTTTAGGATTGTTGTTTTGGGAGACAGGGAAGGAATGAATAGAACTAACCTAGGAAGGTATTATCAGTGGTATTAGATGCTTATTGTCAAATTATAAAATTCAGCAGAGTAAATTTAAAGATCTAATTGACTTTAATAAACAAGTCCTATCTAGTTAGTAAAAGGGTACAATGAGGATTTGTACAAAATGGAAGGTTTTTATAGTTAGAAAGGGGGAAATAAAGGCAGCTCTTTTAGGGGAAGACAGGTTATCTTATGCAGATTTCCTCACTTGTGTGAATCCAGAAATTCTAGATGATTAATTTAAAGTAGTTAAATCTTGGTGGGATTTGGCACAGAAGAAGTTGGCCTGTGGTATCTTTCTTTTTTAAGGCATTATCAAAATAACATAATTCTTTTAAGACTCATCACCTTTGAAATATGAAAACTTGGAAGTTATCAAAAAGGAGAAAAGCTAATTGAAGGCATGTATATCTTCTTGTGTTAAAATTGTTGACATAGGGGGAAGTTAGTAGGAGGAAAGATGATCAGATCCAACTGCAGGAGAGAGATAAGAATTGAGGTGACTGTAAGTCAGCAAATCTCTAACAACTTCTGAGGAGACTTCTTCCTGTATTACCTGACCAGGTTTTGCAGGTTTTGATCTTTTTAATCTACTGGCTGAGGTTAACCCTGGGAACCCCTAAACATGCATGCTCTAAATGGGTTCTGCCATCTGTTGCATAAAGACAAAGCAAACTCTTGAGTGAGAGAGAACTTTAATAGACCAATGTGCATCAAAAGAGACATGTAATAGTTTTTCAGGAAACATCCGGTTATCCATCCCCTCATGGTGAAATGTCCAACCAAACAGGGGTGACCCAAAGTGAGGTCATTGATGCCTGGAAACTAGCCCCATGTCTAAGTACCTTCTGTCAGAGAACTGCTGGAAAAGAGCAGAAGGAACCAAGCAGGTCTGGGATGAAAGAAGCAAAATCAAAATACAAACCAAGGTAAAAACTGCCATTATCAGCCTCCCCATGGCTCTCTCACTTTTACCAAAAGTCCTTACGTGTCTTGGCTACAGCAGCTACACATATCTGTATCTTCTTCCTTGTCCCCCAAGTTTGTGGTGCAAGTCCAAAGCTGAGAAACTAACTTCCTCACATATTTTTCAGCAACTTCACCCTTCTATATGTGGAGCAGGTAACATGGAACTGCCCCCTTTTATGGAAATTAGGTTCTATAACAATCTCTGGAACATTTGGAAAAAAGGAAGCTCAAGGAAGGAATGATTTGAATACCTGAGGCTGTTTGGATAATGATTGTGATCTGAGTTTGGCCAGAATTTTTATTTAAGTGTCTTGACATGAATGTGACTGATGGTGTTTCTTTGTATTTTTTCCCTGTTCTTCAGGATTTTCATCTTTTGCTGGAACTTCTTACTGGTTCTTTTTAGAAAGACTTTCTTCCTTGATCCATATATATTCTCTCACATTTTTTCAATTGAAAATTCAAGGTTAATTCTTTGAGAGTTATATTTTTATTTCATGTGGCAGATAAAACATGGTTTCTGATTTTAATTATTAGATCAAATTTTGGTTCTCTTAGCTCACTAAAATTAATGGGAAAAAAATAATGGAAATGTTTTTCTCCTAACTAAAACTTGTGACATGTATTACAAAACTTAACAACATTATTTGGGGATATCTTTTAATTAACCGGACAAAATGAGGTTATTACTAATGTACTTTATTTTGTAATAATGAAATACTAAAAGTGTGGGTAATTTTCAGTGACCATTAACTTAGAACTTTAAAACCTCATGTTTAAAAAATAATGTTATATCTTTTGTGGGATCTCGTATTTGATTAGCCACCAATCTCTCCCTTTAAAACATTTTCATATAGACTGGAATGCAAACCCCAGTAAGTATAACAGAGAGGATATTTTTGGAAAATGAGGTTTCTACAAGATGCTATTATCAAATGAGATGTCTTTGAGTATGACATGGCAGCCAATGCTTCTAAGACTTTGTTAATTCCCTTATATCCATTGGTGACCACTAGACCATTTAGTTATACACAAGTCACACAAAAACACTTTCAAAGTAATGTTTTAAGAAAATATGTTTTAAGAAAATATTTAAGAAAATAATAAATTAAAATTTATGTCATTACTATTTGAATAAGGCACAGTAAGCTGTATCTGGAAAGTGGTGAACAAAGTCTGACTCTGAGCACCAGGCTTTCAAAAGTCAATTCCTTTTATTCAAGCTGAATAAAAAAAGGATGCTCATAGATAATGACATTGTTCACAGTGTCTGCTCCACCCTTTCCTGGGTCGCTGTGCCCTAGTGGGTCAAATTCCAAATATTTGTCTTGGAATTTTGCCCTTATTTTCTCTGTGATCCGCTCAAACTGGACTTGTTGGAATTTCCTAAATCTGCCTTCTTCCTACTGCTTTGTGACAATGCTTTTCCGTCTCTGCTTCATCTTTTTGAAATCCAATTACTCCTTGACTCTCTTGACCATAAGCTACCAGTTTCATGAAGCTGTTCCTCACTGCCTTAATCAGAAGAATTTTTTATACATTTCTTAAACCCTTCAACTACTCATTTTATGCCATTAAGCATCTGTCTCTCATTTCTGTGCATAGTAATTATTTGAAAACATGCACCATTCCCCTTCCTATAGAAGAGGAAAAGAGTAAGGGCTGGGTTTTACATAATTACCTAGACCTCATATACCAAAACTCAAGCACCTGGCTTGTGGGGGACATCCAAATACTTGCTGAGTATGAATGATTGCTTCCTTACTCCTCATCCCTTAATTACTCAAGAAATAGGTGGTAGAAGGAATGGATATGATTGGACAGCAGATAAAACACAAGTGGATATATTTTATATAATCCAATAACCTGTGTATTTTAAACTTTGTCTTTTTCAGGAGTCCCCTTATTCATGCGGTAGTCTTTATATCTTAAGGGGGAGGAGAGGAAATAACTGCAGGTGAACTGAAGTTATAAAGGCACTCTCTGAAGAACATCAGTGGAGGGCTCTATGAATGAGAAAGTCATTTAATATTCATGGAGCCTTCTACCACCTTTGTTGGGGTACTTAAGATTGACTCCCTTTTCCTCACTGATTTCTCCTTCAGCTGCCCATCCAAACTCTTAAGAAACAATCCAGAAATTAATCCATAACAAGATGCTTGATAAAATTAGCCTGTCACTTTCTCAAAAGTCTCTGGATTTGAAGGGAACAAAGTCTTGGGAACCATTTATATTATCTAGGTAAAAGGAGCCTTTGGGGAGCAGTGTTTAGTTCTGTGCATCTCTGCAGTCACACTATAACCATTAGAGTCACTTTCATCAATTTCTTCACCTTTCCGTTTCTTCCTCTGTAAAATGAGATGGCTGGAATTAATGAATCTACTCTTACACCTTGCCTAAGGGGAAGCCAGCCTTGGTTGGTATGATCTGTATATCCCTGAATCCTGCTATAATTTATCTTAGTCCAGGGTTTCTTAGCACTCTGTCTTTTCAGATGCAGCATTCCTATCTGGAGGGCACTGCATATGGGATCTTCCTCTTGGCTTGTGCTCGTAGATCTGTTATAAAAACTTTAGTTTCACATGTTTCTTTCATTATTATTTATTATTTGCTGGTATTAACTCTCTCCCTCATGCCAACCCAACATTAAATAGCTGGGATTTTTTTAATCTCTAAGATTATATATTCAGAGAATTTTAAAATAGGGAAGGGTTAGAGATCAAACCCAGTTTCATCTTCTTCCCCCCTATTATGAAGAGACTCACCATTTTCAGACTCTGTATAAGCACTCTCACATGTTACTTTGAAATATAACAATGAACCCTGTGACATCATTGAGGAAACAGAGGCCCAGAGAATTTAAGTGACTCACTCAAAAACATAGTTATTTTCTGGTTAGTTAGAAACTCTCTTTGATATAAGACTCAAGAGACAATTTGTTTACATTTCTTTTATATATTTCTTGCTTTTTGCTACTTTGGATTCTAAAACTCAACTCATTGAACTTTGCCTTTTGACTCTTCCACGTCTTAATGCTTTACCCTGTAGTTTAATAGTTTCCACCAAAGAAGTTGAGCTTATTTAAATATAGAACTTAAAACACTCTATGTCTGTTTAAAATAATATTCCTGGCCAGGAATGGTGGCACATGCCTGTAAGCGGCAGTCTAGGAAGCCAGGGATCTCCGTTCGAGTCCCCTGAGGCATGTAGCAAGACCTGGTTTCAAAAAAAATAGCTGGGCCTGGTGGCGGGCGCCTATAATCCCAGCAACCTGGGAAGCTGAGGCTGGGGATTGTTTGAGTGGTACCCCGGGCAACGTGAACCTGTGGGTCCACAGACAAAAATAGTAAGACCTAGTCTCAAAAAAAAAAAAAAAAAAAAAAATATATATATATATATATATATATTCCTTTTGATTTGTCTTTTAGGAACCTATACCATTGTTGAACTCCTCTTTAGTCTTAATGGATATGAAAACAACCTGTAACTTGCTTTCAACCTGATTTTCACACTCTTTTTGGAAAATGAAAAATTAATCATCTTTTATAAATTAGAGGTACATCCAGATTTTATATTCTCCAACTTTAGTCATGAGGCTGGTCTGAATTCTTCTACCTGTTTTTGGATAGAACTTTTTCTCATTTCTTACCAAAGCCTTCCGAATTCTTGACATTATTTTTGAGCCTTTTACCCCACCTGTGCATTTCTTAATCATAATATGATAATGATTACAGCAGATTAGACTGTTAAAACAGAAACAACTGATGATAAATAAAACACAAGTACAATTTAAATTTATTTGCCATGTCATAGTTTTGATAGATGGTTTTCCTCCATTTTATTTTATAACTCTGCTATTCCTGAAGGCTTTGTTTTTAACTATATCCAGCTAGTAGAAGGTGAAAGAGAAACATATCTTAATTCTAAATACTTAGTCTTGAATCTATCAGCTTCACTCACATGTCACTGACATAAATCAGGTGCAGAGTACCTTATCTGCAAAGGGAGATTGGTAAATGCAGTCTAGCTAAAGGCCCAGGAAAATGAGATAAGAAGTTTATAGTGATGCTTTAGCTATCCCCTTTGTAGTCTTACCACACCCACTTAAGTTGAGAAAACAGATAACTTGTCAGCTTTAAACAGTTTGCTCTTCATTCCATGTCTTCATAGTACCTGAATCCATCATTAACTACCAAGTAGAGTTACCCAGATTTGCTACTTTCTTCACTACTTTGGTACCTGTCTCATATGTATCTTCCTCAATGAAATTTCTCCATATACACCTGCATTTTAAATATTTACAGAAATGCTCAACATTCTTCCATCACAAAAGTAAGATCTTGAGCCAAAACTGTTATTTTACCCAGCCCTCCCCTCTAGCTATGCTTACTTTTTTCTTCCAAACTATGCCTTCTGAGAGTGTATTTTATAAGTTTTTAAAAAAAAAAACTTTTATTTTTATGCTTTAAATCACATCTTCAGAAATGGTTTTTGGGATACCTTCCTCCCTCTCTGGTGCCCCCTCTATTCTCTCACATCCCACTCTTTGTTGTGTGCTAGTCAGTGTTAAGTCCATTAGTCTCTTTCTTTCCTGTGGCAATGTTTTCATTGGGTGAGGGACTGTGTTCTTGGAACCAGGCGAGCCTTGCTGGTAGGTTTTCAGTCTTAAATTTGCATTGGGCAGCCAGTCTATATTTATTTGAGGTCTTTCCATGCTTTCTCATTGGAGGCTGTCTTCTCTAATCCCATCTCTATTGTTTTGCTGCTTTACCTTAATGGTTCTGGTGCCAGATTTAGGGGGTCTTCCCCCCACCAGTGTCAGTGAAGAAGTTTCTCTGTGGATACAGGCATTTTTAATTGGCTGTTGTAGATCATCTCCTCTACCTCAGTTTGCAGCTTTGCTCTTGATGCCCCCAGTCTTTTGCCTTCCTTTTAGTTTCCATGTGGTGGGGAATGGTGCCTTGCTCTCCTACAAGGCATCTACGAAATGAGGTTTTGGTTCTTCCAGACCCAGTGAGTGCATAGGTGTGCTTTGTGACATTGTGTGTGACATAGTTAATTCTCCTGTCTCACATGTACAGGTTCTTTTGGTTGTCCATCTGCTGTGTCCAGCTCAGGCTTGTGGGCTGGATTTTTACCTGGTCTCTTACCCCTTTTATAATGTGATTTGTTTTATTTATATTCTTCCTCCTACTGAAGATTGGCTCAAGTGAGAGTGAAATGGAAAGGGACATTCCCCACCCTCACCCCCCACCCCCTTCCTCCTACTCCCTGCCCCCTCCCTCATCCCCCCCCTCCCTGCCTGTGCACTGATACCTCCCTGCGTGGGGCCAGGGCCTGGATGACAATGCCTGTGATGTCCAAGACCCCCTTCGGCTGGAGGCTGGGGGTAACATGCCTCAACCGATCCAGGCTGCAGATGGCTACCCCGTGCAACAACCATCTGCTGGTGGATGGGGCTACAACCTCACCTGGTCCCCCCTCCTGGGCTCTCCAGGATTGGGGGGCTACCTTCCAGGTTCAGCAAATTGGAGGGTGTGTGATCCCTCCTACCTGAACTGGGGGCAGAAAGGGTGGAGCCCCAGACTACATGGAGGCAGCTTGGGGTGACCCAGTTGCCCCCGAGGGGGGAGCAGCAGGCCTGCATCCCACTACACCCTCTGGACAAGAAGATGTGACCTAGGGGCCTCTCCTCCAGGTGTGGCTATTTTATAAGTTTTTTAACTTCTCCATTTTGTTGGAAATTAGTCTTCTATCTTAGATAATTCTGTTTTTGTTATGGTTATTGTGTCCTCCTGAAGGCAAATTAAGGGAAGTGAAATTCTTGAAATTCTATCATTCTACTCATTGCCTTTGTGAAACTGAACTTTCTCTAGGCTGCTAACATTTTGTTCTTTTAGACTATTCCTTATGGATCTCTTTGCAGTTTCTCCTCTTGGAGAAACTTAGTACACTGTCCCTGTGTTCACTGTCTCCTGATTGTAATTGTTCTCTGCACCACCAGTTATACTATAGCCCTGATGTCAGTGATCTCTAAACTAGTACCCTCTCTTCCCTGAATTCAGTCTCAATGGACATTTCCATTTGATGTTCCACACTCACGACAGGACTTCTCATTTTTTTCCTCTAATCTTCAGTACTGTTCCTCTTCTTGGGAAGAATACTACAATTCCTTCTTGTACATGCTAGCTATCACTAAACGCCAAAAATTATCATGGTAACTATACCAGTTTAATAACTATGCTGTAAATGTTGTTGAACCAAAATATTAGATTGTGAGTCTAACAGTAGATGATAACTTCTAATTTATTGAGAAAGTTTTGCAAGAAACTCATGTTTCCATACATAACAGTGTGATTATCTTACAGACTTTTATAGAAATCATTCAATGATGTTAGGAACTAAAAACTTTGCTATCTTTTACCTAATATGTACCAGGCATTTTTCAACTAATTATAATTATAGCAGTGTACAGATAGATGTGGTCTTACTCTCATAGCATTTTGGGAATTGAGGATGGGGTGGAGAAACACTACTTATTATATGAGAGAAAAATAGATGAGATGGTGAGAGCTTTATGTTTTGGATTTGGATGGGTTGGAGAGGCCGCTGTGAGTTGACGTTTGAGCTGGATTCTCAGCGACAAGAAGGAACTAGTTGTGCAAAGATAAGAAGCAGAGTATTCCAGCAGAAGAGACAGCTGATGACAAAACCCTAATTGTATTCCTGATGAATTTGATAAAGAAAACCAATCTGGAATTAAGGGGTAAGAGAGGTGGTTTTTGTTTCCTGTGACTGGTGTTACAAATGACCACCAACTTGGTGGCAGAAAGTAATAGAGCTTTGTTCTCTTATAGTTCACGAGGCCAGAAGTTCCAAATCAGGATAACTAGGTGGAAATCAAGTTTGTGGCAGGTTGTGCCCCCTTTGAAGGTTCTAGCAGAGCAATGCCCTTGCCTCTTCTAACTGTTGGGAATTCTAGAATTTGTTGGTTTGTGATAGCATCATTCCAGGATTTGTTCTGTGTATGTCCTCTCCCCTGGTCTCTTTTATAATGATATATAAGAAGTATTTAGCATCCATTGTGATAATTCAGGATAACCTCACCATTTCAAGATCTTTAATCATATTTAGAGTCTTTTCTTGGGGGTGTCATATATATAGTACAGGTACTAGAGCTCAGGAGTGGATGCTTTGGGTGCCATTTTTCTACCTACCGTAGTCCAAGGGGAGCTTTAAATAGTCAGCAAGGGCCAGATCCCGCAGAACTTACTAAGCCAGTATAAGGCATGTGGAGACATATCTTATGTATTATGTGTAGGAAAATGAAATGAAGTGGTTTTACTATAAAAGTGTCTCTTTTTTTTTTAAGTAATTTTTCTTCAAAATATCTCTCCAAAAAAATCAGATTACAATTAATTTTTCCTTATAAAGAGAGTATTCCTTAAAGTGTTAAGGAATTAGATTATATTAGACAGAGTTTAGCTTTGAAGGACCACAAATCATTAAATATTTAAGGTTTTTTTTACATTCCCCATTCCCCAGCTACTCTCCCCTACCCCCCACCATTTTTTACACTTCTGTAGGAATTATTACTTCCATTGAAAATATATCCTATCAAAAAGTGCTGCTAAAAGTAGACTGGATTGTGATGGGTGTGGAAGATTGAAAGTAAAACTTGAGTGAGGAATCTATTTTAGTTATCCAACTAAGAAATTATAGCTGTATGGACATTTTATTAATGATGAAAAGAAATAGATGGACTTAGAAAATTTTTGAGCTAGAGTTGTCTGAGGAGGGGAGGGGAGGAAATTTCCCTCTGTCCTGTTTTTCAAAGTTAATCAGATGAACACCATACATATTCGCAAGAAGAAAAAACTCAATTTCATATGTGTGGGGAGCCCAAATAGGCTTGATGAGCTGAGGAAGAAAAGGTAAAATGAGGTGTTATGAGCTAAAAGCTGTGATAGGGGCCTGGAATTTTAAGTAGAGAAGAGGGAGACTGCATTACAAAGAGAGTGGTTTCAATGAGTACATGGATGCTTTTTTCAGCTGAATGAACAGGTTATTCAGATAGAAAGGTTATTTCTGGCCTTAATTTCATAAGACTTCTACTTTACTTTCTTCTACATAAGTAGGGAAGTCATATAAATTTCTTATGAGCCTGCAGAGGCTCAGTTGATTTCACTTGTGATGAAGTCATATGCCAAGATGGTACAACTATGGCATTCCTGTTTTGAATATCTGGAGGAGGCCTATTCCGAATATCAGCTGAACTTTCTGGTAGATCAGTTATCTGATAAGTTGAAATAAGGGTCAAGGGAAAGGCTTACATTTTTCACTCGAGCAGTTGGGCCATAAAGTGTGAAGGGGAACATTTGGAGAGCGGTAGGCTGGGTGGAAGGTGTAGAGTTTTGTTTTTCTGAGTTAAATTTGAGGTGCTTATTAGATAACTGACATATGGAGATGTCAGTTAGACAACTAAATGCATGGAGTTGGGAGATTCTGGGAGGCATTTTGGTTGAAGATACAGAATTAGGAGTTATTTGCTTATAGCTTATGTTTGATACTGTTATGAAATTACCTACAGAGAATAGAAAGGGGACATTGGAGCATTGTATCATATTGAAGAGGAGGAGTTTTCACTGGACTAGAAGGAAACCAGCAGTGTGGTGTCAGCGAAGAATTTAAAATGTTCCATAAGGAGATGGTTCTAGTGTGTTAATCATGGAGAGTTCATTTGGGAAATAGTCATTTGTGATTTTGACAATGTGACATTTAGTTTAAGTCAGGAGGTTGGGACAAGAGTTGATTGGATTGAGTTGTGAAAGCAAGATAGTGCTTACAGATAATCCTTTCATGACATTTTGTTGTAAAAGGAAAATGAGAATGGAGGAAGTTCAAGGAAGGATATATTAGCCAAGGGAGGGCTTGTTAAAACTAAACACTACTAAGTAGGAGAGTTTTAGTGGAGAGGAAAATGATTAAGCATAGAGAAAAAACTGATGAACACAGGAGATAGTATTGGATAATTATAGGAGAAAAATCTAGTTTGTAGAACCAGAAAGAGGGTGGATCTAAGTGTGTACATGTAGATGTTGGTTTTTACTAGGAACAGGGACATTTCCATACATAGTGGATGAGAGTACTACAGAGAGCTTGGGTACAGAGATGACTACTCCTGGTCTGGGTGATGGTAAGATGAATTCTTACTCAATTGCTTCAACTTTACCAATAATATGTGATAATGATGTGTGGAGAGAAATATAACTAGTTAGAGAAAGGAGTTTGAAGCATCTTGGGGAAATGTAATAGGATCTTCCTTTAGAGATTTGCAGCCATGAATTTAAATTGAGTGCTGTTTTCTCCAGGTAGTTTCTCTGTCTATTTAAGTGATGGCATTGAGTAAGCAGATATTGGGGCTTAACCAATTTGAAGATTTCTCTTAAGTAAAAGCAGGAAGTTAGAAATAAGGGAGTTAAAGGTGCTTGCGAGGGAGAGATTTGATTACAATGAGGGCCCTTGACATGAAGCTGGACAAAAAGGCAAGAGAAGAGGTGTACCTGGGAGAGGACAAAATTGTAGGGTCAATGGATTAAGCTAGATAATGCCAAGGGGATGTGGTAATGGGGTGTGTCATGGGGTGGAGAACTATAATTAAATAAAGATGGTGGGAGTGTGTGAAGCTGAAGTCTGAGAGTTCATAATTGGAATTATAATGCCCAAACTAGAAGTTGTAACAATGAGAGTGACTGAGGTAGGGTTCAAGAAAAGATCTTCAGAGGTGGTATGACTGAGAAACGGAGCCTCCATGTAGATGTAGAAGACAGCAAGAGTGAAATCAGATACAGGCTCAGAAAGGAGCACAGACAGGTGCTCATGTTGTCAGTGAATGAGGAGAAACAGTAGTAAGCAGGTAAATGACAGCAAGAAGGGATAGATAATGGGTGGTGAAGTCTAATACATTTCAGAAGAGCTAAGGATTTTAATGAGGGTAGAGGAGAAATTCTCAGGTAACATGGAGAGAAAAATCCATCGTTTGACTGCAAGATTTTGGGGATAAGAACAGAGATATTGTGCAAAGTATTTACATCTCAAAGTATAATTTTTGTGAAGCTTGGCATTAGCTCTTTATAATCACTTGATCATAAGAAGATCCCAGAAAAGGGACTAAATATCAACTACATCAGAGATGTTTTGATGTCTTAAGAATGGATGCTGTCATCCCTATCTTAACTGGCTGAACATTTAATTTAAATGTGAGAGTATAAACAATCTGACTTGGGTGAATGCTTAGTCAAGAGTATTACTACACCTATTTGAAATTTAGGTTAAATTTTGCCTTCTCCATGATTTTAGGGTTTTGCTGATGAGAGAAATAGAAGAGAACATTATGGAGTTTTCTGAATATTATTTCAGGAGGCAGAATGGAAAGGAGGGAGGGCTGGGAAAATGAGAAATGGGGCAGATACAGTTTAGGTGATGACTGTGGTAGAGTATTGTGGAGCATGCTGGAAGTGGTCCTGGTGGCACCTTGGTTACTGAGTAGGAATTGTGTGACAGGTCCTGTTAATGTAGTAGCAAGGGTGAGTAAAGCCTTCTCAGAGTATTTGTAACCCTATGACAGTTCTTTCATTTCTTGATGACAAGATGGCCAATTGGAATAAAAAAGCCTCCATAGGGATTCCTCTGAAGTGGCCAGGAACATTAGGTGCTCTGAGAGCTCTTTGCAGCCAAGATGGTGTAACTCCTGGGGGAACAGCCTTCTCCTATTTAGCAGTAGGTAAGGCCTATTGCTCCTGGGGGCAGCCATTTTAGCATTTATCCCTCTAACATATATTTAGATTTTGTGTTTTCCCTTCCCTTGTCACTACCATTTGCTTAGTAAGGATCCTCAGGAACTTGCTCCCAGACTCATGTCCTTTTAGTATATCTCCCAGGGAACAGGGACTTGTGGAATGGTTTTTAAAATTTAAATGTGAGTCTTTTTAATCCTACTAGTGTTATTGTGAGAATTAACATAATATATATAAAGTGACTGGTGCAGTTCTTATAGCAAAGAAGGTACCCATCAAATACACTCAAAGACCTTCAGTGGTTATCTGTTGCCTACCTGGATACAGACCAATTCCTTTGAATAGTGTATAGGATATCTAGAGAATTACCCTTTTGCCCAGTTGATTGCCTCACTTGCTCACCTGTCACTGCTGTATACCATCCTGTATTCTAGGCATATCATGCCCCTTTGGTCTTGAAAATGTGGTGTTTACTCATCTGATCATGTCTTTGCTCATGGCTACGCTGAAACTGGTGAATCTTTAAGATTTGAGTTAATTATTGCTCTCTCTATAAACCTGTCCTGTGATGTTTTTATAACTACCCTTTCCCTCAAGGGTAGTTATTCTCTGAGCCCTTGTGCAAGCCTTACTGGTATCACTTATATTTGTGTTAGAATCTTTTTCTCTAAAGTATGAGTTTTTTTAAAGACAGAACTCATAAGTTATTGATCTTTGTTTACTCATGAACTAATACAGTGGGTGCCTTGTGAAAATTTGTTGAGTGAACAAGCGTTCAGTACATATTTGAGTTTGTTTATATATTACTTTTTGTTGTGAAATCTACATTTTGTATATCCTCTTTTGCTTTACTTCCTTTTTTAATGTGGGAACAAATTTTCTGATGAAGTAGAGGCTGAATGCTGAAAAAAATTGGTGATCATGTAGTTAGTAAAGATGTGAAGGAAACTTAACCTGTGTTCTTTTTCTTCTGCTGAGTGACTTTACTACTTAAGTTATCCATTCATTTTGCTCACTATTTGTCATTGTTTTGCTGAGCTGTAATCATTAATCTTTTCAGTTACACGTCCAAAGAAATGCAATTATCAAATGAGGGTGGTTTTCTGGTAATGTTTAAATACGACTGACTGGACAGTTTCCAGGACTGGTTGTACTTGTAAGACTGGCATGCAAACCTCTTGGAACTTTGGTTAAAATAATCCATTTCCTTGTAGGTCTCTTTATTTATTTTATTATTATTATTTTTTTGAGACTAGGTCTTGCTATTTTTGCCTATGGAACCACAGGCTCACGTTGTCCGGGGTACCACGGACTCAAGCAATCCCCAGCCTCAGCCTCCCAGGTAGCTGGTATTACAGGTGCGTGCCACCACGCCCAGCAGTTTTTTGGGACTAGGTCTCACTGTGTCGCCCTGAGCAGGACTCGAACCGCGGTTCCTGGCCCCAGCCGCTTCATAGGCTGAAGCTTAGAGGCATGCACCATCATGCCTGCCTTTTTATTTTTAATTTAACTAATTTTATGTATTTTTAAAAATTGATTGCACATATATGTATATTTTACATCATTGTCTACCCTCAGGTTCTCCCACCACTTTGTTCCCTGTGAATCATCATTTTAATCTTTTGTGCCCATCCCCCCAGTTTTACCCCCATTGCCCTCTATTGCTCTGACATTGCCCTCTATTGCCCTCTATTGCTCAGCCAGTTCTGCTGACAGTTTTGAATTTTCCTTGTCCTTTTATTTGTTTGTTTTCCTTATAGACTGCCTATCGGTGAGATCATCCAATATTTATCTTCTGGTTTATTTCTGCTAACATGATTCCTACTAGGTCCATTCATGTTATCATAAATGCATCAAATTTGTCTTTTTTGATTGATGAATATATTCTACTGTGTACAAATGCCACAACATCTGATCCATTCATGTTTTGCAGCATTTGAGTTGTTTCCATATCTGACTATTATGAATAGTGCTGCAATAAACATCCAAGTACAGGTATCTTTTTTATTTAGTGTTTTTGTATCTTTTAGGTAGATTCCCAGAAGTGAGATTGCTGAATCTAATGGTTGCATATTCAGTAGTTAGAGGGTCTTTCACACAGCTTTCCATAGTGACTGGTGCATTCCCACCAGCAGTGTAAGAGTGTTCCCTTCTCTCCACATCCTTGTCAGCACTTGTTGTTGCCTATTTTTTGGATGTGGGCCATTCTTTCTGGTATAAGGTGGTATCTCATTGTGGTTTTGATTTGCATTTCCCTGATTGCTAGTGATGAACATTTTTTCATGTGCCTGTTGACCATTTGTATTTCCTCTTTGGAGGAAGTGTCTTTTTAGTTCTCCCCATTTTTTAACTGGGTTTTTCATTTTGTTTTTGTTAATTTGTGTGAGTTCTTTGTGGATCTTTGTTATCAAACCCTTATCACTTGTATGAGAGCAAAAACTTATTTGACTGGGTTTCTTTTTTTTTTTGGTTATTGTCTCTTGCTGTACAGAAGCTTTTTAATTTGATGTAGTCTGAGCTGTTTATATTTTCCTCCACTTTTCTTAGCATCAGCAGATGTATCTTGAAATGGGTTTCTGAAGTATAGGTCTTGGAGTGTTTTGCCCATATTTTCCCCTATGTATTTTATGGTTTCAGGTCTTATATCCAAGTCTTTTATCCATTTTGAGTTGGTTTTTGTACAAGGTATGAGTAGTCTAGATTATTATTTTTATTATTATTATTTGCATGCAGCAGTTCAGTTTTCCTGGCACTGTTTGTTGAAGAGACTGTCTTTGTTCCACTGTTTTTTTTTTGCTCCTTTGTCATAGATTAGTTGATCATACATGTGTGACTTTACTTATGGACTTGAATTCTGTTTCACTGGTTTCTGTGTCTGTCTTTATTCCAATACCATGCTGTCTTAGTTATTTTGGCTTTGTGATGTAAATTAAAGTCTGGGAGTGCAATCAGTCCATTCTGTCTCTTTTTGGTCAGGAGAGCTTTAGCTATTGGAGGTCTTTTATTATTCCATAGGAATTTCAATAGTATTTTTCTGTTTCTTTAAAGAATGTCACTGAGATTTTTATTGGAATTGCACTGAATCTGTAGATTCTTTTTGGTAGGATGGCCACTTTGATAGTGTTGATTCTTCCAAAACATGAACAGGGATGTCATTTCATTTCTTTGTGTCTTCTTCTGTTTCTTTTAGCAATGTTTTGTAGTTCTCTTAGCATAGGTCGTTCATGTCATTTATTAAGTTTATTCCCAGGTATTTAATTTTCATTGGTACAATTCTAAATTGAGTTTTTAAAAAAATTTCTTCTTCAGACTGATTTTTTTGCTTGTAAGAAGGTGACTGATTTTTATGTGTTGATTGTGTAAGTAGTTACCTTACCGAACTGGTTTATTATTTTCATTAGGTTTTCTGTAGAATTCTTACAATTCTCTCTATATAGTATCAGACCATCTGCAAACAGTGATAACTTCTTCTTTCCCTATTTGGATCTCTTGTATGTTTTTTTCTTACCCTTAAAGCTCTCTTTCAACCTTGGTTTCCTTCATCCTACATGAATGAACTGGTTGATTATATAGAATGAAGGATTGAGATAGTGTAAAGTAGGCATCAGCAATAAGAACTTAATCAGGAAGAGTGGCAAGGGCACATGCAAATTAAAATGGTAAGAGTGAGTCACTCCTTAGTGTAAATGGTTGGGGAGTGGTGGTAAAAAGAGAGTAAGGGTGAGTTGATAGATGGTAGAAGAGTCAGAGAATGGAGGGGAATCTTTGCACGTGAATGAAGAGGGCTTGAGGGACATGGTAGATTAATGGGCAGCGGTTGGCTGGCACTGAATGCATAACCTAACAAGACCCATTTTGGCATTTAAGATGGAGTCACTGATCCATGTTCTTCCTGTAAGGTTTACCAAAGTCATGGTATATGCGTTTGCATTCTGAAATCATGACATCATTCTAGAAGGAAAACATTCTTGACAACCTCCATTTCTCCAAATAAAGTGCCTAATTGAGTGGACTGTCTGATGGCATATACGTAATAGGAGTTTTGTTTAAGGTAGATGGTGTTAGGTTTGTGATGGACTGAAACAATTTTTCATCTTTTATGAAGTAAAAGTAAACATCAAGAACTATTCTGAATAGAGGACAAAAACTACTCTTGTGAGTCAAAGTTGTCCCAGTAACTTGGGTTAACTCAGGGCAAAAACCTTTGATCAAACCTCTTACAGGGAATGTTTTAAATCAGCCAACTAGCTGAACTGCTAGAGATAGATGTATAAACATTGTACTCCACGTGATCGAAGCCTGATTTAAAGTGAAAGAGAGCCAGCTGCCTCCCTCTGACCTCTGTAATACGTAACCTGTGTCCTGGAGTTAGATATGCATTAGGTATTGGGTTTAAAGGACTATTTTTTTCCCCTCTTTATGATGCACTCCACAAATAACAGTATCTGTTCTGCTTGAGAGAGAATGTTTGAATGTTTATTTTGGGGTGAGATGCTAGAGAAATACTGGAAGAGACCTGCCTACCTTTTTTTTTTTTCCTTCAGGAAAGTGTTAGAATTCATTTCCCCAACTTGTGAGTTTTAAATGTACATCCTTGGTCAGAACCAAGTGCTTCTTAGGCTGCAGCAGGGTTCTGTCCCTTTGTAGTTTGGCTGCTTTTGTTCTCTAACCACAGAACTCTAACTCTAGCTCAGCTAAGTAAATGAGGAAGCTCTCCCTAGCTACTCAGCATAGTTTTTATTGACAATGGCAGTTGTTGACAGCAGATGTAGTTTTACATTTTATGTATATTGTCTCATATTCTCAATATCACTTGTGAAGTGGATGAGGTTTTATAGACTATAGTTCAGTCAGCCACACAGCTAGTAGTGACTAAGTTGGAATTCAATCCAGGGCAGTCTGTCTCTGATGACCTCTATACCCACTGCCCTCTTGCAGAGAATGTTCTGTTGACCAAGTGGTGGTGTCAGTTAAATATGCCAAGGACAGAACCCTATTACCACAAGGATCCCAGCTGTACCTAGAGGAGTAGCTGTGTTCCTGTGTGTCAACACTGAATTGTCACAGGTTGGGAGTGGGAGGGGAGAGAGAGAGAGATGGAGAGAAAAAGAGAAGGGTAGGGAGAGGATGTTCACCCCCATTTAAAATGTGTCTGTGGGCTTCCTTCAGTGATGGCACAGTGGAAGGGTGCCTCTGGATGTGCTGGCTGGAGATTCTGTGCTTGTGGAGTTGATTTTTGGAGAACACCCAATTCCAGTATAGTTTGATTAGTTTTGTAGTCACTGGTTGGATTAGTTGTTGGCTCTTTTGTTGTATTAAATCATAAATCTCTGAGAGGATGTAATGTGAAATAACTAAAAATTCAAAACTAATTTAGGTTCAGTTTAACATGGGCTTAGAATGTTGTGTTAGACTCAAGGCAGATTCATGCTAGCTGGGGTGAAGATATTCTTCAGAATGGGTGGATAATTCTGTGACATTTTCCAGCTATTACTTCAAGATTCCTAATAAATTGTAAAGGAAACTATCATTTTTTCCCCCTCTGTATGGATCTTTTATGCTCCATCATTAAAGATGAGAAAAGTTGTGTAACAGTTAAAATCATTCAAGTAATGGTCAGATGATATGGGATTTAGTCAAATGTCAGCTATCTATCTGTGTGTGCTCTTTAGAGTTCTGACTTTTTCAGTTCACTTTCTCTCTTAGACATATACACAGACTTCTTTTTTCTTTATTATAAGAATAATACTTTTTCATTTTAGGAATTAAAGAAATGATGGACTCAAGTGTGAAAATAAAAATGACTTACAACCCTATCGTGAAAAAATGAGATTTTAAACATTTTGGGTAAATATTCTTCTAGCCTTTGTGTGTGTGTATGCACATGTATTTTAAAACAGAAACACACATAGAGAGATGCTGTTTTGTCTACTTTTGCTTTCTTCACAATTAATTTTTTGCATTTCCATTTTCCCATCTCCATTCAGCATGTAATTAACCCAGAAAAAATTAATTCCTAAGCATAAAGACATTCTAGGATATGAACTAGTTGAAGGCTGTTTGCTTATTTCTAGACTTTTCTTCACTTTATTATGATGATTACAGGCATAAAAGTGTTGCCTTTATAAGTCAGCATGAAGTAAGAGGATATTGAAGGCAGTTGTCTGCATGGTAACTGACTAGTCTCATTGTCCTTTTTTTTTACTATTTTTAATTTTTTTATAATCAAATAGTTTATATATATACATTTCATATCTTCATTGTCCTTTTAGGCTGGAAAATCAGCAGGGGATCCTAGAGAGTAAAAGACTGGGTTTATAATCTAACAGTGTCATGAAAAGGAAATGTACTGCTGATCTCAATCTCTGAGATGAGGAACCTGAAATCCTGAAAAACCAGGTGGCTTTGTTCATGCTGGGTTTGTCCTCCAAAAGGGTGTGGCACAGGTTGTTGAATGCCCTATCTGTGATCAAGGCCCAGTCCTAGTCTCTCTCAGAAAACAGTCTGAAAAACAAGCCTTGCTGCTGGCTGCTGCCAAGCTAATGTCCAATGGGTAGGTAGGTACAAGTGCACTGGGTGAGGTCAGACCTGAAGGTCTCTCGGCTGATACTGGAATCTGGAGTTTTGACAGGAATCCCATTAGAAGTGCTGTTTAGTCAGTCACTTGCCTCGTGGCTGCTGTATGGTAAGAACAGAGGCTTAAATTCTGGGGCAAATTTTTTGGATTAAGTTTGGGTTTTATTTTAAATTATCTCAAAATTTATAGTTGAAGAGACTCTGTTGAGTATAAATTGCTAATTTGTTCTGCTGATTTCCATCAGCTATGTGATTTGACTGACAACAATTCGAACCTAACCCACTGGGGTCTGGTGAATTATGTCTACTCAGCCAGAGAGGTTTCTTAAGCTGGAATTCAAATGCATGGCCCTTTAGCTTCCAGTGTGATGCCAGCACTCAAGCAATTGACTTTTGCTCTTCAGTCTCCAACAAGGGGAAAATTATGAAATAAAATGGGAAGAGGCCAGGCATCCTCAAGATTCAAACCCATAAATATAAATAACTGTAATTAATCATAAGCAGCCTCTCTTGTCTATTAAATCTATACTCAGTGGGTCTTTAGTTTCCTGGCCTGTGGTTGCTGGGGGATTTCTGGTACCTCTGCTTGTTGAGATTTGACCCAGGGTTCTTCTTCAACATGGGTCCAAAATCAGTTCAAGATATAGCGAGTCATTAGGGATGGGGGATTGGAGAGCATCTACAAACAAATCCAGTCCAAGGGGGAATGGAAATATAAAAGAGTTCTACACTTGGCTTAGAGAGGCTCTCTCAATTGACACTCTGTTCTTTGTTACCAGCTTGTTAGACTGAATGGGATGGAACAGTTTTCAGATGTCCAACTTCAATAGATTTTTCTATTCAGTATTTGTTTTTCTTTAATAGAATCCTGGTGTTGATTGTGGTTTACATTTCTGATTATTTTCTCTTATGCTTTAATTCTTCTCTTTCTGTTTCCATTATGTCATTTTTTTCTTACTTTCATCTACTCATTATGAACTTGGCTAATGCGTCCTTGAAAAAAAAAATAGACTTTTAACTCTTATTACCCTAAAGGGCACCGCACCCTCTGTACTACAACTAGGATTCGTTTTTTCCTTCCTCCTGTCTTCCTTTCCATTTCCTCTCTCTCTCTTTATTGTCTCCACACTATATCTCATCATCATCACACTAAGACCCTTCATTGATTTTCTGTCTTCCTCTTGTGAGTTTCTAGTACAAACCAAGCTTTCACATACCTGTCTTTGCATGTCTGTCCCCTCTGTGCACAAGGCTCTTGTATCATATCCCTGTGCCTGCATCTTTCCTTCTGTTACATTTTTGCCATATCATCTGTCTGTCTAAACTTCCCATCATCTATCTAAACTCCAGTTACTCTCTAACCTAATATCCCCCCCTTATTGTCTTCATAGCGTGTGTTCATTTCAAAATATTCAATTTTAAAATTTGTTTGCATGTCTGTTGTTTCCCCAATTCAAGAAAGCAGAGAAATTGCCCCTACACAGTGCAGATGATATAGCAGGCACTCAGAAATCCCGGCTCCATGCATGTTGCAGAAATGACTCTTTAATCTTGGTAAACTTGGGGATTTCTTCAGTGATGTTTTCTTATTTGAAGTCTTGCCCTGATTATTTTCTTGGAGTGTATACGTTTTATTTCCCTTACTAGTGACAAGTGTGTTTTTCAAAAGAAATTTTGAAGATTTTTAGGAGTGGCAGATTTGTTTTGGACCCATTTATTTTAAAACATTTATTTATTTATTTATTTATTTATTTATTTATTTATTTATTTATTTATTTATTTATTTTTTTTTTAAATTAAACTATAGTTTTTTTCAGGCTTAAAACATATATATATAAGAAAATTAGGATACAAGAGATCAATATGCAAATTAGGATATAACAGGATATCAATATGACAAGTATTACAAGTTTTAAAACTTTAAGACAACTTGAAATTTGGATACAGTAATATAAGTAGCAAATGGGGATGTTCTTCAATATCCTGGTTAGGAGATTTTTTAAAAATAGTTTCTAAAACTTTATTGTGGGAAGAAAGCAAGTTATATAGATAGCTATACATATTACACTACCATAATTACGAAATTATAGCCATGGAAAATAATGTATTATTTACTGATGTGTGATTTAAAAGTTTCTTAACCACTGGAATGGCAAACATCATATCCAGTGTACTGATTATTATTTCTGGGAATGTATTGTGGGGAATAGGACAGAAGAGATATCCACAGAGATTGTCAGCTATCTCTGTGATGGTTATTCTTTTTTTTTTAATTTGATTTAAATTTTAAAATTTGTGTATATATGTGTATTTATATTTATATTACATTATTGCATTATTGCATATCCTGGGGCTTTCCCACTTTGCTAACACCTATTAACCATACTAATCTTTTGTGTCCTTCATCTCCCTTGCCTACTTCCCCCTCTTCCTCATTTGCTCCATTATTCAGTCCCATTGGGTTTTTTTTTTTATTTTTTCTTATTCGTTTGTTTGTTTTTCCCTATATCCATCATATAAGTGAGACCACCCTGTATTTCTTTTTCTTTTTTTGCTTATTTCTGCTAATATGAGTCTTTCTAGTTCCATCCATATGCTGCAAATGACATGTGTTTGTCCTCCTTGATTGATGTGTAATACTCCATTGTGTATATATACCACATTTTTTAGCCAATCATCTGTTTTGGGGCATTTGGTTTGTTTCCAGATCTTGGCAATTGTAAACAGAGCTGCAATAAACATGCTTGTACAGGTGTCTTTTTGAATTAGTGTTTTCATGTCCTCTGGGTAGATTCCCAGTAGTGGGATTGCTGGGTTAAATGGTAAGTCCACTTTCAATTGTTTGAGGGTCCTCCACACAGTCTTCCAGAGTGGCTGGACCAGTTTGCACTCCCCCACCAGCAGTGTAAGAGAGTTCCTTTTTCTCCACATCTGTGCTAGCGCTTGTTGTCTGTTTTATTTATATGGGCCATTCTTACTGGTGTAAAATGGTATCACAGTGTGGTTTTAATTTGAATTTCCCTGATTAGTGATGTGGAGCATTCTTTCATATACCTATTAGCTATCTCTATCTCCTCTTTGGTGAAGTGTCTTTAGTTCTCCCAATTTTTTGACTGGGTTTTTTGCTTTGTTTTTGTTGAGCTGTAGGAGCTCTTTGTGGATCTTTGTTATCAGACCCTTGTTACTTGTCTGGAGGGCAAAAGTTTTCTCCCAGTTGGTTGGGTTTCTTTTTGTTTTGTTTATTGTCTGTTTTGCTGTACAGAAACTTTTTAGTTTGATACAGTTCCAGCTGTTTATGTTTTCCTTCATTTTTTTTTTTTTTTTGCCAGCCATATTTGTTTCCCCAAATGGATTTCTGAGGTGAAATTCATGAAGGGTTTTGCCCAGGTTTTGCTCTATGTATTTTATGGTTGCAAGTCTCACTTTCAGGTCCTTTATTCATTTTGAGTTGATTTTTGTACAGAATGTGAGGGTGTTGTCCTCGTCCATTTTTTAATATGTATTTTAAAATATTTTTATAAGTCTAAGAGAGCACAGAAAACTGTTCTCATTGTTTCTAGAGCAGAAGCAAATTGCTTTGCCACATTTTTTTTTTTTTCAGTCAGTATGGGTCTATGAGAGAGAATTGAAATAAGAATTTTCTTTTTTTTAAATCTTAGCCCATGCTTGTATTTGGTTTGAAATCCTTAATGTTTAGGATTCATCACACTAAATATGTACAACAAATTCCAGCTCTACTGAGTGAGAATTCAGGAAGGAAGGTAGGAGGCCTTTGGATAGAACCAGATTGTTGAAAGTGTTGAAATGCTAATAGTTGCTCTTTTTGTTTTGCTCAGAGCTATTTACATATATTTTAACTATAATTTTAGCTAACTTTGCTCTCATTTTTCCTGACCACAGTGGTGGCAAATTAGAAGTGTGCTGGAGAGCTCAAAGATCAAAAGGGCAAATTATCATCATCCTGATAGTTTGGAAAAAGCAGGACAATCTTATAAAGCAGATAAAGAATTAAAATTGTAGACAGTCTGTATGTGGGGCCACTTAGTAAAGGTTTAATAGTGTTGTTCCTTCTGTTCCTGAGGGCATTGTCCTGTCATTTCATAGCCTAATGTACATATAGATGGTTCTGAGTCATCAATAATTGAATTCATGGTTAATATTCTTTATTTATGAAGACAAAGTGTGACTTGCATCTTTGAAATACTTTAATTCAAAATAACTAAGTTTTTTTTTTTTTAAACTGTAAACGTAACTGAAGTGGTAAGCTCTTGAAGATAGGGATTATTGTTATTAATTGTATTATGTCCAGTGCTGGCACATTACATGTTCAGTAAGTAGTCACTGAAAAAATGAATGCAAGCTTTAATCATCTGACAGTTCTAAATAAACCGGACATTAAAATAGTACCACCTTTAATACATAAGGATATGTTTTCCCTCTTGCCTATCGAATAAAGGAAAAACCATAATATAGTAAGTTATATATTGAAGTTAAAATAGTTGTGGATATTTTCATAGGTACCTTATTTATAGGTTGAGTAAGGATTGATAGTATTTTCAAATGATTTGCCTGAAATCACAAAGCAAGTTACAGATTGAATTGCAAGGCAAGTCCCCTTAACCTTGCCTTCTAGAATATTCCTTGGTGATTTTCTTTTCTAATCTGACATTTCAAGAATTTAAAGAATATCGATTTTGTTTGTTTGTTTGTTTAACTAGTCACATCTTTAGAAAAACTGTTGAATGGAACTGTCCAAGTCTCATGTGTATACTTTGTAAATTAAAGATTTGTCAAATGCTAGAGTATTAATTGTGTAGTGTTACATGGTATCACTTGCACAGTGCCTAGTCTTGTTTCTATCCTGGTATTTGAATACTTTTCATTTAGGATGTCTCATAGTTCTTTTTAAAAAGAAAAGAAAAATCTAGAAAGAGGAGGTTTGGAGAAGATACTTATTTAAGTGGTGAAAGTAAGATCATAGAACCAAGACTGTTTTAGCTGAGATAACTGAAAAGAAAATACATCTCTTTTACATAACTGAAATAACACCTACTATCTTTTTTTTTTTTTTTAAGACTATGTCATGGTATGTTGCTGGGGTAGTCCCTATTCTGCAGATTCAAGTGATTCCCAGGCTAGCTGGGGGATCAGCTAGCCTCCCAGGTAGCTGGGATTACAGGCGCCTGGCTGCTTTTTTGATACCAAGTCTCGCTGTGTTGCCCAGGCTAGTCTCTGCCCCGCAAACTCAAGCGATCCCTGGCCTCTTGCCTCCTAGCGCTTGCATTACAGGCACATGCCACCACGCCCAGGTGACTATCTTTTTCTTTTTGGAAAGTGCGGACATGAAGCATTTACAAAATGTGGTATGATTTGATTTTATGGAAAAAAAAAGACATACATACTTTGTGTGTATAATTTGGCCCTTTGTAGAGAGTTACATTTATACATGCAATGAATTATTAGATGTGAATGGGAGTGAATTTTTAATGGTAATTTTAGCTTGCTGGATGACAAGAGGGGAACCATAGGGTATAAAATATGGTTTAGCTTTATTTCTTGGGGACCCTGTTATCATATCCTTTTGTAAAGTGATAATCATAAGTATCCCTAGATTTGCTAGACCCATGAGTTGATTTAGCATATTAAAGAAACCTGAGGAGGGCATCACTGGAAACTGATGTGTAGTCATATTGGCATGTGAAGCCAAGGAGGTTATGGGAAACCTTAACCTCCCTTACCCTAATGAGATCTTGCATTATCTCTGGGAAAATCCTGTCAGACTTAAATTGTAGGATAACCAGCTGGTGTTACAGAGAATTGCTCTGTGTGGAGAAGAAGTCCTCAGCACAATGGATGAGCACAAGTCAAGAGTTTTGTATTAGTAGCAAAGGAGATTCAGAGGGTAGAAATGGTTTGTTTCATACTGAGGAGGAAAAGTCATATTTTCCCTTTACATTTGTCTTTCTCTGAACCTGTGATTTAACCATACTTTTTACTTCTTTTGACTATAGATTTAAAGTTTATAATCAGCTATATATGTCAAAAACCTTGTGTGCTGATTCGGTGCCTCCTCACTATTTTATAGGAACTAAGTCCTTTTAAAGTACATTTACTTATAGGTTAAGTAGATGCTTTCTCTCTCTCTCTCACTCACTTGCTCGCTCCCCTACCCCCCCCCCCCAACAGGGTTTTAACCTATCACCTTATCACCCATGCTCAGTCCTCTTAATCCTAAGTAGATGCTTTCTTATGAATCATTTTGGGATGTGTATTTGACAATGAATATAAGTTTTGTGTAGTTACAGTATAGTGGATGTTTTAATGTTATGTTTCAGTCTAAAGATGTATTTTGAACTCCATTTACTATGTGGGTTATTCTATAATAAAATAATGGCTTTTTTAATTAATGAAGTGGACTTTTAAAAAATACATAAACTGATTTTAGAAGTATATAAACTGACCTTAGCTCTGATTTTTGCTGTCAAAAGAAGGTGAACCATTTTTCTGACTCAATAATAGATTAATAAAGACTGTATGAGGCACAGAACAGTGTTTCCTCCTCCCCCCCATACATTAGTAGCATTCTTTCTCAAGACAGACTTAAAGTTTTCTAGAACATTTTTTAAAGTGAAGCATTCATCTATCATCCATCCATGCATCCATGCATCCATGCATCCATGCATCCATGCATCCAT
>PVHY01005914.1:67511-79065 GCA_004024945.1 Uropsilus gracilis | reverse complement strand
CCCATATAATGCCAATCACATCTTTATAATATGAAAAAAGAGGGGAACAAATGAGTAAAGATGTTGTACTATGCAGCTTGTATTCTATTTAGAAATTTAATCAATAAACAACTTATATACATGTAATGAAGACAAGAAAATTGAGTAAAAGATACTGAGTGGGACAGACTAGGAATAGAAGATCATTAAACATAAGTTTAGGAAAGTTCTTCTAAGGAGGTAACATTTAATGACAGACTTTTAATTTAAAGAATAAAAGCAGCAAAAATATAGACAAAGAGCTTGTGATGTTGAGGAAGTACCCAGAAGAAAAACCCTACATGAAAAGACCTTATTTTCTAAACAGTCAAGAGACTGGTAAAACTGGTACTCTGTAAATAAGGATGGTGAAGGTGTTTCTCAGAGAGCCTGACAAGACCAGACTTTGCAGGGCTTACTGGGGCATGACATGGTGTGATGGTTTCTTCTAATTACCATAGACATATTAGAGGATTTCAATACATCACTCTCCCTCTGGTTACTATGCAGAGAAATATATTTAAAGGTATTTAATATACCAATTCAAGTAAATTACTTCACCCTCTTTAATTATCTAAGAAAGTGAGGCTAAATGTTTGTGTTAGAATCAACATTTGGTCTATCTCCATAGAAACTGTTCTTGCTGTACAAAGTTGTCGGAAATATTTTTGTTTTGTATTTTCCTATTTACTCTTAAGGAAATAGTAACACTCTCCTTTGCTTTATTCTACTGCAACACAGCTTCTTTCTTTGCCTTTGCCAATGTCAATAAAGTATCTTTACCCTAGCGATTTAATTGAGGTCCCTCCATATTGTGTTATCATTATATTAATTTGTGTACTCTCTATTGAATAATTAAATGCCTTGGTTAAAAAATCACTATCAGTTTAAAAATTACATCTAGCTAACACCATTCAATCCTGCTCTCACCCCATATGCTGCAATCCTTCTCCTGCACAAAAACCTTAAATATCTAGAAAAGAATTCACACCATGATAAGCTTAAAACAATTTTTTCTACCTTAAAAAGGATATTTTACAAAATGGAAACAGAGAAGTCTGATACTCATTTGAGACTTAGTGGTCAAGGCAGTGTTGGAATTTGACTTCAAGATTTTGTCACTCTCTTTTGGGGGGGGCATTATTAATAGACTTGACAACTTCTTGCTTATTCTTTAGGCCTCAAAATAAACACAAAAACCAATGACAAACAATTATCATATACTTTGACAGAGAAATGAAAAAGTCATTTTTTTCTGACTCTGCAGTATCTTCCATCCAAGATATGATCTAAAAGTGGAAACTATTCCAAAGATTATAGCATAATGTATTGCCTATTCAAATATGGGCAAAAAGTACACATGTACAAGAAATTGTACTTAAATTGAATTCTAAAGCCAGGATCTGAAACTTATGTTTTATAATTAAAGTTTTAGTGGTAGACAGTCATGCCTATTTGTTTGTGTACTAAATGTGGAGCAACTGTCCTGCTAATACAGCAGGGTCAAGTCTAATCACAAGAGTAAGCAGATCACAAAACCTAAATAGCACTATTTGACCTTTTAAGAATCCATTCACACAAGGACTAGGGTTTTGATCATTAAATGAGGGTGCTGAAATAAGAGCTGAAGAGCCCATAAGGAATTCACTTGCAAAGTTCCAAGAGGTAACAGGAACAGTTCTGCATTATGATTTTTTTCTTTTAATTTTTTTTCTCTTAATTTTTTTTCTCTTAATTTTTTTCTCTTAAGAGGGGGGTCAGGTATAGCAGTCAGAGGAAAAGATTAAATTGGATACATGTGATAACAACAAAAGAGAAAACATGCATGTGTACCATGAAAAGTTTCTGGGGATAATGGGTATTCCAGTTTCATTGAAGTCTTAGGAATGCTAATTTGACACTGCATAAATGTTAAAATAAACTGATTTATTAGTTATAATTTCTATTTTTTCTACAACAATACCTATTTTTCTACAACAGTATCATCCACTTTGGGAATCTGGTCACTTCTACCAATTTTTAAGAACTAGAGAGAAAAATAAATAAATTTCTATCTAATTCTCAGAAACATATTTTTGGTATTCTTATTTCAAAAATAAAACTTAATTTAAAACAGTCTATAGATAAAGACTGACATTCTGAAAATCAAGCTAATCTATAAGAACTACTACCCTTTACCTACATTATATCAAAGAAGCAAAACAAAGATTCATGTAAATAAAATATTTAGTGTGTCAGAAAGTGTCAATTTTCTAAGATGATTAACAAGATATAATTGCCAGCACTAGATAAGAAAACTATAATAACAATACCAACTATTTTATATTTGATACTCATGATGATAGCTCAGACTAGAGTAGCATAAAGTAGAAACAGCTATGGTTTACCCTCTTCTACCTTATACAGACCACAGCTCTGCCTCTTCTTTCCTCTCACACCACTAAGATGGTAGATAAATCAGCTATTCCCCCTGGATAAGCTCTTCAAGTCCTCAGTTGCCACTATTGGCTCCATACTGTCTGAACTCTTCCAAGTTGGTGGGCCATGCAATCATCTGTTTTCTCTTTTGGAAGAAGCAGTTGTTTGCCCAGCTGTTCTCTTCTTGTAGTGCTTTCTGTAATGATACGATATTCCAACTTCTCCCTTCACAATGCACATCTAATTAATTCTTGCCCCAGGTGATTTATTCTATGCATCAAGATTTCTTGAGGGATGAGGCTGGCAATAATGAAAATAATGAGGATTGAGCTACCAAAAAGCTCTAGTTTTACTTAAAAAACAAGCAGACTGCTCAGCAAATAACATACCCTCGGCCTGAGTTCAACCAACTCATCCTGGGTGGTTATTTCTGCTGTTCTGCTGCAACACTTGGCTTCTGAGAGTGCTCCAGTGGCTTTGGAAAAAGGGTAAGGTTGGGCTAATTTAGAACCATTTTAATTTAGATTTTAAGAAGTGTAAATATAAAGTCAATACACACTTATCTCTCTCATGGAATGGCAGGCTACCTTAACAAGGTCATCATATCTCCAGGGGATTCATCTGAATCCATTCTGTGCAGACAGCACACCCCATATCCTGTTCCTGCTCACACTGCTCATGCTTGCCTGCCCTTTCTTCTGAAGCATGATGACCTGAAATAGGCTGAAGTACAGTGAATTAAGAAAAGCAGCCTAAGGTTCTAGATAAACAATCCAGGACTTACTGACTTAGTGTGTCACCCAATTTCTCCTTCAGACTTCCTCACTCTATCATCCATCACATCAAGCAATGTACTACCACCAGTGATAGTTCGCCTGGAACACTAACACATGTCACATGTATATAAACCCTTAAGTTCCTAGTAGGGACACTCAGCCTTAGGATGTAAATCCGTTGAGTCAATGCCGGTACTAATAAACCTACTTGTTGCCAGCCCTAGTGTCTTCATTCTCTTAGTGCCAGCTTTCACTTCCTTTACCTCTCTCCTGATTTCATAAAACATTTGCTTCTTTTCTGCATGAACTTAGATAGATTGCAAAAATGAAAACATTTGAATGATTATCTAATGCATCTTGATAGAAGTAACAGTTCTGATAATGGTTCTATGATTATTACTCAAAAGTGAGCTGGAAAGAAATTTTGCCCTGACCTTTTGTGAAAAAAAAAAAAAAAAAGTAATAATCCCATCAATACATCTGTAGACTCTGAAAAATCAACCATAATTAACAAGAGATATTCGTGGTAAGTTTTTTTTAAAAAAATTACAAATCACCTTGCCATTTTATATTTTTTCAAAATTAAAGAAACTTCTAATGCTATAACTATGGATTAGTCATCTTTGAGGGAAAAAACAAATTTCTAAGAGGAAGTAAATGATTAAAATTTAGTTTCTCTCATCTAGCATTATTATTACAAATGATGTCAATTGCAGACAATCAGTGAGACAAATGAGTATACATTTTCCTCCCTCTGAATTCACATATAGTTTTCACAAGAGACATCTAAACTTCTCTTCAACCAAAATGTAACAAAGGAAGATAATGGTTGTTCATACTTTTACGAGTCACCTTTGAGAATATAATATTCTAGAGACACAAAGGAAGGTGTGACAGTATCTGACTTCGCTTCTGATTCTAATAATATCTACTTTCTTTCAACATTTGTAGCATGCCCATTTGTATTGAATCTAAAAGTCAGGGCATCTTTTCTTATTTTTGTCACTCTCCAATATCCTATTTGGTTTTCCATTTTAAAAAAAAGGACAAGCATTATCCCCACCCCATGCACACCCCTCTGCAGCACAGAGCAAAGAACTGAGATGGGAGACAGCTCACTTATGGCTCAATGCAGTAAGCAGCAAGTTTTAAAGTGTCATTGAAAAGCTTGTGCCTGGGACATAGACATGCAAAAGTGGTCCTTGGAGATAGGAGATAGAGATAGAGCAAACAATTTCTCTTCCTACAGGAACATGATTAATATTTTAGTGATTTGACACATAAAAGAATGGAAAGAAAAAAGGAAAAGATAAAGTAAAGGACTGTGAATTTTTCAATTCTTATCAGGAATATGAGCTGAATTAGGGATAATAGTGACATCCTTTTCCTCCTGCGAATTGCCATGTTCTAAGCCAGTCTCTCCTTCAGCCACAACCACTGCAGCCAGCTTCACACAAATGTTCTAGGCATTCCCTCCCATCACCATTTTCCAAGGCTTCTCTGACTATCCTTTTTTCACAGATACTCTCCCATCCCCTCAGAAAATAGTGTATTCCACTGTACTTAGGTTCTTCATGAACTTGGTATTCTCCGCTGATCATACTCCAATCTGCAGAAGTCCTGAAATTACATTTTCAAGAGCACAACAAAAGTTCAGCAGTGTTCTGGCGAGCCTGCAGTGCAGTGGGATTTTAACTCTTAGTAACAGTGCTTCTGCTTTGGGGTCTTGAAGACACTCATTTCAGAAGTCAACAAGACAAACACATTACCATCTCATGATCTACCCAAAGTTTAGAGTTTCTTTTTCTGCGCACAAATCTGCAAAGGTGATGAAAATCCTAGTGGAGACCATTTGCCCTAGAGGGGTATTCATAGCCATACACTGGTATAAAATAAGCAAAGTCACACAGTTTAAATATATCTATGGCACTAACAGTATTGTTACATTTCTACTTCATAGAATAACTACTACTTCAACATGGATCAAGGTGGGATCTAAGGATTTATTAAATGCTACCTAGGAACTAGTGTGTTATTTCTCTAGCCTTCCATTTTTTTGAATTAAAACTGAGAAGCTACAAGAAATCCAAATGCTGTTACATTAGATTGCAGATCTTGTATTTATTTTCCTCAACTTCTGAAGTGGTCTTTCTCCTAACATTCTATATTTGTGGGTTTTTGTCTAACTGTGGATTCTGATAAGATGCTTTATAGATGGTTATCATTTTTATAGTAAAGCTTGTTGATACAATTTCCCTAGTGTTACAATCAAGGGTTTAGGGATTTATCAACACATTTGTTTTCAAACTTAATATTTTTACTCAGAGAAATCATGGCCAGAAGCATAAACAAATAAAATAGATGGAAGCAGAACTCCTCTGGCCAGCTGGGGGAAGCGTGCCATCTCTGTTTCTCTGTGGTTCTTATCACTGAGTAATGGTGTGTGAGTGTGGCTCTTCAAAGCGCAGTTTGAAGTCATTGTCTTAAATCTGTACAGAAAGAAAACTGATGGAGCTGCAATCTTTTAGAAACTTGAAAATGAGAATGAGAGTCAAAGATGGAAATTTAAAAATTTTTGAGAGACTTTCTATCTAAAATGAAATTATTCTTTTAAAACCATGACCTTACATACAAATTCTTTTGAGTGTCTTCTCTTAACAGACTTCTAAAAGGTTTTGTAATTATACTTCAGATGCAACCTCTTTTTCTGTTGGAGGGAAATACTTTGTCTGCTTTAGTGATTTTAAGTTTCAACTAATTCGTATTTAAAGTATCTCATTCAATCTCACTAAAGTTTTCTAAACCAATTCTTTCTTCCTTGTTATCTTTATTTCATCTATGTCTTCATAGATGTCTTCATCAGTAGACCCTTCCTCAAATGATACTATGATAAAGTCATGTCTTCCTTTCTTTTAATCCCTTCCCATGTGACTTCTGATAGTATTTTGAAATTTGTACTTTGCAAACCCACTGGTGATATTCTCTTAATAGATAAAACCAATAATACTCAGTAATCTTCATCTTTTTCTTAATATATTAGCAAAAAATACAAAAACAAACAACAACAACAACAAAGTAAATTGCAGTAGGAGAGAAGATACACTAGCAATAAATTAACAATAAAAGTGAATCAGTAAATAAATAACCATGAAAATATAGACCTACTGGCACTGACAAACAAATACAATCTTCACTTTCACTTACTCTATATACAACTCACTAAATGTTGAAAACAAATCACCTTACATAAAACAGACATTGAACAAATCTGACTGACTGAATGAATGAGGACGCATTTCTGAAGCACAGGAAAAGGAAGTTGGGAATGAAGTCAATAGTAGTGACAGTATCATCGCAGGTGTCTGCCTGCCAACCTTGCTTCTTAAACTCTGGGAAAAAAGGATGTTAAAATACGTTATTTATCTTCCCCTAAAGGAGCTCAAGTCGTTCATGTGCTGACTATTTCTTGTTTACAGTGTGCTGGAAAGGAGTCCCTTAGCACAGAAGCTGTATTGCTGAGTGGCCAGGAGCGCTGGTTTGTTGTCTGCAGTGCTTAAGAGACTGCTGTGCATAGTGGAGTTGGGGCCGATGTCCATGAATCCCTAGGCCTCACTCTAATCATTGACACAAAGGCTTATGGGAGTTTATATCCTATTGTTCTACACTGAGTTTCATTCTGTGTGTGTGTGGGGGGGGGGAGGAACGGGTCTCTTCATTATGAGAATTGTGAGGTTAAAAATAAAACTTACATTCGTCTCCCTTAGGGAAATGCTCCAGCAAGCTAATACAAGTAATTTCCTGCTCTGAACTCTGTAATGTTATCTGATGGATTTCTGCACATAATGCTTACTCCCTTCCCTTCACTGCTGTGCACTTTCTCCCTCTTCCACTGCTTATCACTCTGCAATTTTTTCTTACAAAGATTATTCATATAAGACTTGTATTAGCCTGGATCCCTATCAAGACTTCCAGGACAAGTAATCGATGCATCTTTAATATTTAAGCAGTTTATAAGTAACAATTAAATTCTCTTTGTTGTCATCATCTTCTAATTTTAACCTGCTGTTTTGAAAATGAGAATATAAATTTATCCTTTATATATATTTACATATGTATATATCAGGGCCAGATTTTTAACATGTGGTGTATTGTATATATAAGTAAAAGTAATGGAGCCAAAATAATTTTTTTTTAACACTTGAAAAATTTGAAAGGCATCAAGGGGCAAAATTTATAAACCATTCCATATATTACTTTAATTATAATGACAGATGAATTCTTTCAAAATCTAGAAATTGCACAGAATACAATTTTGATAAAAAACATGGTTCACCTGTTTTATTTCCACTTCTGATTTTAAAAAAGGCAAGTCATGGTAGGTGACATTTGTGCTTTCAATGCTGTAATAATGTGTACGTGTTCTTAGAATAAAATATAGACTTAACATGAGTTACAGAACCCTGTAAGTTCTGTCTGACTTATCCAGATTTGTTTTTCATAACTCTCTTAACTCTGTCTTACTCCTTTATGATGCAGCCATACTGACATTTTGAATTCCTGAAAGTGACATCTTTTCTGCCAGGAAATTTGTATTAAAATGTTTGCATATGAAATTTCATTTGCTTAGAATGTTCTGTCACTCAGTAACTGGAAACTTTTTTCTTCCATATACAAAATAAATGCAATGCTTTAGGAAGCAATTCTTCACTATACCCAGTCATTCCTTTTCATATTTCATTGTTTAATTTTACTTGAAGGTTTTACTGCTGTCTGAAATAATGTCTCCTTTTTCATTGAGCTGATTCAACCATTTATCATGGGTTCTTCTCACTAGAAATGAAAATTCCATAAGAGCAGAGGATATTTTTGTCTTATTCACTACCATATTCCCAGAGTCAAGAATAATAAATGACTTAAAAATAGTAGATGTTCAATAATTAAGTGAATCTTTTAACCAGAGAGTCATGGTGAGGATTTGATTAAAAAAAAAAAAAAGAAAAGAAAAGAAAAGAAAATGTAAAAGGCCTTGACTTTAAAGGAAAGGATAAATTTGAATTTTTTTTATTTTGAAGAAGTTAGCTGAGTTATCATAGAAAGATTCATTTCACACTCCCACCCCCAAGATAAAGATTAGTTACAAAGATGAGTACAAAAATTTAATAAAGCCTTTTACCTTGAAGTTGATAAAGAAGCAGACATATATTTTGTTCTTTTTTGCCCATTTACTCCTAAGTCTTTGAACTTGCTTCAGTGGTAGTTAGTTGCTGTTTTAGAAGGAACAGTGCTGAATATTAGATTGATCACATTGTAAGGAATTTCAATTTCTTAACCTGAAATCAAGCTTAAAGACTAAAATGTATAATAAATTGTAGAAAGAAATTGAGTGGGTTTAGTAAAATGGCTAACTCAGGAAATTTTGTTACTAGCAATACTTCTTTCCTGAATTCTTTCTAGCTGACTATGCCAGTCACCATATATAGCTAGCTTCTCAACACCAATCCCTAGCTTTTGTTCTTACGGGAGATAATACCTTATTTCCCAGGTTCCCTTGCTTGGTGGTTTCTAATTTTGTCCCACCGACTAGAGGAACTCTTTAGAAATTTGAAAAATGTCAGTGAAAAAGAAGCCATGATTCTCCTGCAGCAGGTAGATGCAGGCTAGATAGAGCATGATGACAGTTGCAATGGTGTCCTGTGAGATCCTGTAGATGTTATACTTTGCTAATACAAGAAGTTGTAATTTCCAACATCTAGTTTTCTGGTTTGCATTTTTGTGTTACTGAAAGACAGCAATAGATCTTTGTGAAAGTCTTTGCGAAAGTCAGCAGTAGCTTTCCCTGAATCTAATGTTATTAATGGAAATGCCTCCAGGAAATAAAATTGGGTGAGGCTGGAAAGGCTGAGAAAATCATTAGAATAAGTGTGACCCAGAGTTAAGGAGAGAGATGGGAGTGGGTTGGAAGCATCTTAGACGATAGAGCAATCCAGAGATGATTAAACAGAGCCATTGGGAGTCCTCAAATCAGAGTTAGGTGCTTTGAGGAGTTTCATGTTCCCCACGAATGAGTCTCCTTAGTGGACTGTGATGGATTTCAAAGGAAGCAGCTGTAGCCCATAGTCAGTTATATTCCTACTAATGGGAAATCTGCCAGATGCTTTCTCACAGACTTCAAAAATAGTCACCCAGTTCCCTGTAGTCTCATTCTCTTCATTTGATAAAGTGAAATAAAAAAAAAAAAACCTCTCCTATTTCACATTGTCCCTGTGAGGAGGACCCTGTGAATAAATCCACTCTAAAATATTGAAGACATAGAGAAAGTCCCATAGACAATGCAAGGGAAGATACAGGGAAGTGTTAATGGGGAGGGAAAGCAGACAGCTTCTCAGCAGGATCTAGTATCCTGTGATCAAATAATTCCCTATGGGAAGAAAGTAGATTGAAATTACCAAGCCCTCCAGACAGTACTCAGTTTCATCAGTGTTAAGGGATTCTCGTCAGGGTCTAAAGGAGACAAATAAGCATATAAAACAGAGAGGATCCATGCTCAGAGAAATACTTCATGGTACTGATACCAAATCTCACTTGAATGGCATGAAAGTTAGGAAGTAATCACTCTCTGTTTTCAGAACATTTACTTAAACTAATTTATCCTTCATCTATTTTTCGTATTTATAAAAATGGACTTTTTGTTGCTAGATTTTACAAATTTGTTTCATTTACAAATGTGTATTACTTGTAGCCTTATAATAATCAAACAAGCATCCTAAGAAAGTATATAAACAGTGAGAACAAATGTATCTCTGAAACCTATATATTATTATAGACCAATGTTACTTCAATAAAAATATATATTAAATGAATTAATAACAAATTTTAATTTAAAATAAACAGAATGTGCCTGTCACTGAAAAAAAAAAGCCCTCTAAAAGTTCACTTCCAAAATAAAAACTACATACAAAAAAAAATCTCATGATAAAATGATTACATTTTAGCCAATCTTTTTGTTAACAAAAAGAAAAAAAATACACACTAAGGGAGAGTGATAGTATACAATTTCCACTCCACTCTTCTGCAGTGCAAAATTCTGGTCACTGGTATCTAATAATTAATTCTTCTGAAGAATTATCCACATAAATAAAGAAGACATTATTTTTCTAGTACTTGGATCCTAGAATGTGAAAGAACAGGTTGCTTTCTGGAATTGTAAAGATAATATGTTTTTCAACCAAATCTTTTAGAAAGAAACCCTAAAAGAGGGATTGCTTGAAGATAAAGCATTTAAATCTTGATAATCTTGAACTTTCTTTTCCTTCCCGAGAGAATGTACTGATTTGCTCTTACCTATTGCATCACTTGATATTCATTATAAATTTCTTGAGTGCATACTAATGGTTTTCATTCAAGTAAGAATGTGTGAATGTTGTTGGTGTGAATTCATTCAGCAACAAAACATAAAATTTAGTTTTGAAAATATTGAAATACTTTAAATCAGTAAAGACTACTAAAAAAGTTCAAGGGGATGATCATACAAGACTCTTACATGTCGTGATTGTACAGTGAAAAATATCACGAGATCAATTTAACTACTTTATTAATGATACTGATATTAGCACTTACATTAAGATTTTTGATTGAAAACTGAAATTAATATAGGATAATAAAAGCAAGAGCCCCAGGATAAGACTCCATACTCAAAAGGCAAAGATAATAATTCCCAGCTTGCTATCCTGTCAACTCTCATTTCTATCTGGTGGTACATCTATTGTTGCTTACCCAGGAGTTTGAGATTGGCTTGAGATTCTTTGAGACATTTTGGCTGAGAAATTGACCTCAGGAAGAGTGTCACTGTGGATCCTGGCTACACAACTTGGATATACATGGTACCATAGGAAGCTTGAACTCTTGATGTTCTCACTAGCTCAGCTTTTTGGTGCTTTGCTACCTCAGTTCTTACTAACACTTACTAACATCAGTGCTCCACTTCCAGATAGGTGAGAGTCATCAGTCTATGAAACAGACACCCAAAGATACTGGGTAATAAACCTTGAATAATACTCACCTACTGATAGATGGTATATAAAGTCTATTTACCAAGGCAAAGGAAACTCCTTGTTACAATACATTAAAAACTAAAATTGAGGAGGCAAAAGAAGAAAACACAAGTTCTATAGCAAAAAAAAAAAAAAAAAAAAAAAAAAAAAAAAAAAAAAAAAAAAAAAAAAAAAAAAAAAAAAAAAAAAAAAAAAAAAAAAAAAAAAAAAAAAAAAAAAAAAAAAAAAAAAAAAAAAAAAAAAAAAAAAAAAAAAAAAAAAAAAAAAAAAAAAAAAAAAAAAAAAAAAAAA
>PVHY01005914.1:39528-67411 GCA_004024945.1 Uropsilus gracilis | reverse complement strand
GTAAAAACAGTAGATATCTTAATCCTACAAATTATGGAATCTGTCTGATATAGAACAAATGTGATCACTCCATGGAAACTCATCTGGCAAATAATCAAGCTATACTGAATTCAATAACACCTCTTTGGTTGGAATGACCAAGCAGGTAGGGTCACTTAAGTGATGGTATCTCCTATTTGGAGGTATTTAAATTAGATAATATTTGGACAGATCTCCAAAAACCTTGTGGGAGAAAAAAGATGCTACAACTCAAAAAGAGAACTGTGTGAATACCTTCCTTTAAACAGTTAAAATACAAGTTTCTTTCTTATTTTTCTTCAATAGTTTTGACATTTAGAGATAGCTATAACCAAGCTGGATGGCTTATTAATATACATACTCTTTAGCTATAGGAGTAATAATGGGAAAATGGAGAATATATGACATGACTAGATATGTTAGAAATTTCATTCAAGTCCAAACAACAAAGTCTCTAAAACAGTAGCTTAAACAAAGTAGTTTCTTTCTTTCTCACAGAAAAAATAGGCAGACATAGACAAGACAGCAATGGCAAGGTAACTTCATCTTCCTCAAGGAGCCAGATTCCCTTAATTATTTTGAGTCCACTACTTAGTGTTTCTAAAATTTCACACAATATCTTAATTTCTTTGCTACAAATTGGTGACATCATGACACTTAGGGGTAAAAGAACCCGGGAAATGACAGTTGATGTACTAGAAAAGATAATCATTCTGTCACCAAGAAAGAGTTGATAGCTGTTAGGTGGTATTTGCCTCAGTGAGTATGCTAAATTTCAAGGTACTTATGTTATACAGTTAACCGAGAATGTAAGAAGATCATCATTTTAAAGTTATCTTCTCTTTTAAAGGAAGAGCTAAATATATCTATGTTTATGCATCTATTTATATACATATACAAATATATTAGAGACAGAAGATTTTTCCTAATATTGACACTCATTTGCTAAGTAATGGGTGTGTGTAAATCACTGGAATGATTTATTTTGTCTGTTTTGGAAAGAAAATTAGTAACTACTTAACTGTCTCATTAAGCTGTTAGAAATATGGATGGTATCTTGAATAACATTTGAAACAAGTTCCTACATAATCTTAACGATATGATTTCAAAGTTAAAAGGAAATAGCTAAGCACTAAATTAGCCTTTCAATGTGTCAGTTTTTTACATATAGTAAAATACATTAATGAGATCCTCTCAAACAGAAAACTCTAAAATTATTAAATGCTTTATGGTTATTCACATATATTTGTAAAGTTTCATTCAGGCTCACTCATATCTCTCCCATGTATTTAGAGATTTTCTTAAGGACTGTGGGGTAATATTATGGTTTTGTAACAATTTTATTTAGTGAAATTTATTTAGCAAAAATAAAAAATACTTAAATACTTAAAAGTGGTTACAAAACCAGTGCTAAGATAAATATATTGCACTGAAGCTTATTCCTTTATCATGCCCCAATTGGCAAATTAATTAGATTTAATTTTTAATTGAAGTGTTCTTAGCATAAATTATTAAAATTATTTTAGACTTTGCTAAATGATATCTTAAGTATATAATGTTCCTCCACCAAGTTGACAGAAACATTAAGGGAAACAGAAAAATTAATTCAATAAAAATTTATTTGGGTTAATTCCCCATGCAAGTTTCACCCCAATGAATACCCATCTGGCAGCTTAATCAAACTATATTAATTGAATGCAATACTATCCTTTTGTGTCCTTGGAGTAACTATCATTTTAACTCATATATATATTTGATATTCTTTTTCCTCACTAGGGCTTATATTCTTTCTTCTTTGTAACATATCAAATTTCTTTCCAGTCCCCTTTTCCCCCCAGAAGTTATAAAGTTATGATCAATTTATATTTATAAAGTATATATCCACACAGATGCAACATCAGTCATTGAAAAATATTCCTTTTGTTAGATTATATTTCCAATGTATCACTATTAACAATAACATGATATAAATATGGTTACATACATATCATTTCCTTATGATAGATTTCTCAAAACAGATTAATAAATCAAAGAATAGGGGAAGTGTTAAGATGTTTAAATAGATTGTCAAATAAATTTGCATTTCAATTAGAAATGAAAATAGTTCTATGATGCATAGAATGTTGATTCAAGACATATTTATCACTTTGAATGTGCAATATACTATAAGTTGAGCATATAATTTATTTCACATTCACAGCCACAAAATGGAGAGCAAATATATAACAATAGCTGACAGAGACAGGTCCTTTGTTAGCATTTTCTTTCTCAGAGTATAAGTTGAAATGCTCAAGTTTGTTCTATTAGGACATGAATCTAATTCATAAGGACACTTAGTGACTCTCTACTGGGGACTCTCATCATTTCTCAAAAGCTCCACTTTCTATACTATGGCATTGGTAACTACGGTTGGAGCATTTGATTTTGGAAGGACACAAACATTTGGTCCATATCAGGACATTTTAGATGGAAATGAAGAATAATTCAAAACTGTTTCACCACATATAATTCACAATTTGGAGCAAAGATATTTATATTTATAGTGATAGATTATAATTTCCATGTTACATAAAATGCTCATATCCTAATTCTTGTGAAATCTGAATACGCTCATGGCAAAAGAGACTTCAGATGCAATTAAGATTGTGGACATTAAAATAAGGAAATATTCTGGCATATCTGAATGGGGGCAGTTTAATCACTTCAAGCCTTAGAAGCAGAGAACTTTACTCATCTGTCACAAGAAAGACAGTAGAACTTAGTAAGGGAGAGAAATTTGGGTGGTGAAAAATAATCCATCCACCGCTATTAGGTCGAAGATGAAAGAAGCCACCTGTCACAGAAGCTGAGAATTTAGTCTCAGAACCAAATGTGACAGGATTCTTTCTGCCAAACTCTATAATAAACTTGGAAACCAATTTTATCCCAGAGACCCCATCCAGAAATTCAGTTTTGCTGACACCATGATTTAATTCTTCTCCCCAGACTTCTGTGCTACAGAACTGTCCCTTAGTATGTATGGACTGTTGTGAGTACTGTATAATTTGTCATGCAACAATAGAAAATGGGAACCAATGCCACTATTCTGGGTCCACTCTGCAGTCTTATTCATTCTGCTCTATGACCTGGAAAAAGGGCCTAAATGGCTTTCTTTGCCTTCTTGTTGCTTTGGTGGATGAACAGAACTAGCATGAGATCAAAAGAATGGGTGTATTGATTCCTTACTTACTCTTGCTAAATCACCTTGAGTTGCTGCATCTCAACTAAATGCCATGGCTCCTCTCACAGGATCTTCTCAGACTCTTTGGGTGTCCATAACATCCTTTCTTCTGTGCACACTTCCAGACTATGTGTAGTGATGACATTCTATTTCTTATTAAAGACATTGCTTCATCATTTGTTGGTTTCCCTGAAATTGCCCACACCTTTTTAAGTAATACCTTTATTAAGTTCTTCTTAACTATACAATTGGATGTGCTCTCAAATTTCTGCCAATACCCTGGCTAATAGAATTGATTTTGGTTTTGACATCAAGTCTGGCAAAATACATCATCAAGCAATAGATGCAAAGCTGGAAGATCAAAAGCTCTATTTATCTAATTCAAAGGAAATTCACCAGGTTTAGAATATAATGTATTAATTTTAACTTCTTTAGTACCCTCTCTTTGTGGCTCTCTTTATGTGTCTCTTTCACTCATATATGCTTGTAGTTACATCAATATAAGGTAGCAAAACTGAGACTCTGTCCTTTATGAATAAGCTTTGTGCTATATATCATATCTCAAAGTCAGGAAAAGATAAACACCAAAATGACAGGAACTGTCCAAGATTTGGGTCTCCAAATAAATGAAAGTCTGAATCAGTCTAGTCAAATCTTCATCATTCCCAACTCTTACAATATTGGTGGTTGTAGCTAATCACCACCATTTTGAATGAAATATCCATGAGTACATGCAGTTCTTTTAACAAGAAAAGACTAACAGAAGTTGATACCTTTTCTAATAGTATTTTGTCTTCCTTTATATACTTATGGTTGTATTTAGTGGTCCAACCCATATAAAATCTGACTCCTTCATATTCTGCAAATAAGCTTCTCTTTTCCATCAAATGATATAGAAATCAGTTGAAAGGAAGCATATTACATACATGTGTCATTATCTTAATCCTGCAGTCATTTCATTTTGATATATATGTAAATAACAGATTTTGTATATATTAAGATATGCATTTACAGATAGAGAGAGGTTGATGTGTTTGTGAAAAGACCTGCGACAGCTTAGCACAGGTACATAAATCCCACTTCTCAATTGGCAATTAAACTACACTAGTTTTATATGTCAACTTGACGGGTACCAACAACTTCATCCTCTACAAAATATACTTTACATCTTACTACGTTATGCTTTAAAGTTCTGGGTCATACCCTGTCCAAATGATGACTTTTATTCTTACCACCTGTACAGGTTCATTTAAAATGTTCATGTAGTAACTAAAAGATAAGACCTTAACACATGCAGTCAGGTTTCCCTTGTGCTTATATGATCGAAATGTGATATAGAGAAGCAAAACAATGTAACTGGCAGAACTAAACTAAAATAAAGTCTAGAAAGGACTGCAGATTTGCAGCCACTGGAAGAGAGCTTTGAAGGGGAAACACAGTGGGGGACACAATGGCATATGATGAAGGGATATGGATACTTTAATGGTGAGTGTGATATGATGATAAACATCTGAGGAGACATAAACCTGTTCCCCTGAACCATGTAGTGTGCCCCAAAACGGATGACTGGATGAAAAAAATGTGGTATATATACACTATGGAATATTACTCATCAACTAAAAATGACAACTTCGATGATTTTATAACAACATGGATGTATTTAGAAGAAATCATATTAGCAGAAAACAAGCCATAAAGAAAAAGACAGAAACCAAATGGTTTCACTAATATATGGGATATAGTGAAACAAACAAACAAACAAACAAACAAATAAACAAAAGACTTGAGGAAAAGTCAAAACAAGCTAAGCACCAAACTGAAGCACACAACTTTGAGCAGGAGGGAAAGTGAGGGAAGGGAGGGGAGGGGGGGGGCAAATGCCTGAGATTACAATGTTGTGAAATTTATATATAAATAAAAAAATAAAATAAAAAACTAAATAATAAATAAAAGTAAAAATTAAAAAAAAACATGTAGTGTGGTAAACCAATGTTCCCTTATTTTTAAAAAATGCACTCTATATATGTAAATTACTTTATTGGGATAAATGCTTATTATAGTAATTGATCATCCTTTAGAATTGTTTTTATTCTGCCTTCTGCTCTCCTAAATGCTGTGTCTAAGTGCTAACATTGAAGGAGGGAACACTAACATCTAAAAAGAAATTATCTCATTCATGTGGCAATTCGAGGAAAAATTTGTACCTCCTAGCATTCATTTTAGCATCCAGTCTATGAAAGTTACAAGCTGATTCAATTTAGACAAATTGGTTTACAGGTTCACTACCAACCTCTTAAGTATGAACAAGTCATTTTAAAACATTTGTAAAATCTTAATACTACCTTCCTCACAGTATCATTTTTGTTTATTTACAAAATTGCACTTGATATAGAGGTGTAAGTTCACACGTCTTCAGATGTGTATTACCACATATACCACCAAAGCATCTGTAATCCTCCACCATGGTTCACTGAGGCTCCTTTTCTCCCTCCACCCTGTAACCTTCCCCTCTTGCAGTTTCCATTCCACAGTAATTTTCTACGTCTATTTTGGTTTAGTGTTGTCTCTTCCTTTGTTTTGTTTTTCTATATTCCATGTATGTGTGAAATCATCAAGAGTTTGTCTTTTTCCTTATTACTTTGCCTAGCAGAATCCCTTTCAGTTCTATCATGTTGTTGCAAACAGCAAGCATTATTTTGAATTTATATGAACTAATGTATCAGTGAGTCACATAGACATAGCCCATAAATATAATTGCTAAGTTAAAATTAACAATGCAACTTTCTGTCTTCCTCTTGATTATGACAGATTAAGGCAACAGATTCCATCTAATTCACAGAATCATTCACATTTGAGGTGCTGCTTTTATGAAAGTTAATTGAATGGGATAGTCCAGAACCATATAACTTTCAGATGTTTAGTACAAACAAAGTCTGTGTCATAAGAGAGTACTAAGTCAATTAAAGTTGATATTAAATTTTGGGGGGGAAATGGTAACATATTTGCTAGTTTTTCTTAAAGCCATACATGTCTTATTTGTAGCACTCTCTTCTGTAACTTCATGTAATTTCATGTCAACATGGGATAAAGGTAAACTCAATGTGACAGTGAATGATGACAGTAATATTGCAGGTAGGTATATTCCACATATACCATATTTGAAGGATATACTACATATACATATACCACAGGGGGCATGATAAAAATAAAAATATATAGGAATATTTTTATTTTTAAAATAAAATATATATAGGAATATTTTAAAATCTGCTTCATATTGATATTATATACATATATATTGCATAAGCATCATATGCTGATAGTTGTATTCTATGGTTACAGACTTTAAAATTTCAGTTACTACTTCGGAGAACTATAGATATTTTATAAGTTTTTTGTATTTATAAAGTATATAAAATATATATTTTCTAAGTATATAAAATATATAAAGCATTCATTTGTATAATAGATAAACTATGACCATAATGTAGGCATTCCATTGTGTTTAGAATAAGGTAGGTTTTTAAAATAAGTTTATTTATTTTCTGACATCATTGTTCATATTTGTGCAGTATTGGATTCTCCCCTCAGGTATATCCTTGTAACTTTCCCAACACCAAAGCAACTGCTGTCCATCACCCTAGTCCTTGCGTTCTTCTGGTCCATTTTGATCCCTTCTTTTCTCCCTCCCCTCCTGATTTTTGTCTCAGATCTATATTTTGTTTGTTTTTTAGTCACCAGAGGGAATTATGTTTTAGTAAGTGCATTATTAAAGACCTATTGGGAAAATGATTTTGAAACCTAGATAAATTATTTGAAAATAATTAAAGGTTATTATTTATAATACAGTGCAAAAGCAATAACCATTAAATGACTGAACTGTATATCATGTTTCTGAAAGAGTACAGCTTTAACAGTTAAACAGAAATGCTTTATTAACTAGATGACTGATATATAAGGAATGAACTTTTTTCTTTAGCTGAAATGGATTCTTGAATACTTGACACACTAAGACTTTCTAAGAGGGAAATACCTTTGATCAGTAATAGTAATACTCAATTTCACGTGACTTCACAAGTACATTAGATTTATAATCACCATGAAGACAAAAAAAAAAAAACAAAACAAAACAGCGAAACGCTTTACATTATCAAAGTTACTGAGCTTTCAATGATACTTAAACTTAACTTTATTTCTTATCTTTTAGATTTTTTTTATTTTCCAATTTTACCTTTTATTTCTGCTATAATGAAATATGGCACAACCAAGTAACTTATGATCAAAAATTCATGGATCTTTTTTTTTAGTCTGGAAAAGTGTTGTCTTAGGAAATATAATCCCTACATCTGGTTTCTGTCTCATCAAAATGTGTCTCTTGCAAGAATAATTTCCCCAACACTAGTAAAACATGTGGAATGTTATAAAGTAGTTTGAAGATGGGTAGTTCTTATTTGAAAATAGTTTTTGGTCTAGGAAGAATGTTTTACTTCCTTTTATAAATGTAACAGAATTTTTACAGAGAAGCATGTTTCATTTGTAATAAAACCACTATAAATGTTTTAAGCTTTCAGTACAGTATGTGAAGATTACAAAATTTTGAATGAAGTATGTATAATTAAATTGATTATAACTTGAATTAAATACAATTTGCAATATTTTATACTTAGTGACTGCTGATAAGGCATTTCTTGAAATAACATGTGCTTTCCTATTTCTTTAATTTATTGGTGCAAGATAGCCATGAAATTTCAATTCAAAGAAAGCCCTTCACAAATTTTTAACAATTCAGCTGTTCACTTAAAAGTAAGTTTTTTTTAAAGATTACACTTTTTTCATTTTTAAGACATATTTTATTGAAGTGTTATTGAAGTGACATTGTTTTTACAACACTAGGATTCAGTTATAGGATGTCTCCTTTGAGGTATAAATTACCATACCACACTCACTAAGGCACCCAAAGCCCTCTAACATATTCCATTTCCCCCCTGTCCACTCTGTTCTCCCCATTTCCCTATTGGTAGCCTCAATTCTAAAGTCCTAGGATTTGTTTCTGGCTAACTTTAATTTGACTCTGGGTTTTGTTTCTTTACATCCCACATGTAAGTAACACCATCTGGCATTTGTCTTTCTCCTTCTGATTTAGTTAGTTAGCATAAAGCCCCCAGTCCCATCTGTATTTTTGTAAATGACACGAGTTTATCTTGTTGTTTATAACTGAGTAGTATTCCATTGTGTGTATGTGTGTGTGTGTATATATATATCTATATATCTATATATCTATATATCTATATATCTATATCTAGATCTATATCTATATCTATATACACCACATCTACCTAATCCACTCTTGCTTTCACACCTCTCTTCCCAGTTTTCGAAGGATATGATTTTTAACTGCTTATTAGAGTGTCTTATTAGAGTGTTTTAATCTGTCTTGTAGCATTAGCAGATACATAATCCCACAGGGCCAAGTAATTTAGCAGAGTACTGCAGAGTGCAGTTCTTGCCTGGTGAAACCCCCTGTTACACACTACACATCTTTTTCTAAACAAGAGTTTTTAGCTTTAAATTCTTCATATATTCAACACATTAGTTGCAACAATGAACCTTTACTCATTCTCATTCCTTGACATGACCTGGAGTACTAGACTTGTCAATTAGTTACCTACTGAGACCCTTGTAATATAGTAAAAACCATTGATTCTGAATGAATCTAGGTACTCTGCTCTTTTCCTTCAAAGTACACAAATCAGAACAACTGACTTAAGGAAACTAAATTACTGTACTTGAAAGAGTTATGTCTTCTTAATAAAATTTTAAGTATTGTATAATTTTTGCTTTATAATTTGGGAGAAATGCTAAGATATAAAATGCAATACATGCATAAAAGCTAAAAGGATTGATGAATTGTTTTTTTCTACTTACAGTATATATAGTTATCTGGGTCTTAGTAAGATCTTATATTTCCCAAATTAGTGTATAGGTATTTTTGTGAAGTAGAGGACATGTTCTTTAAACTTATAGTGAAGTTTCATCAACTAGCTTTGCATACACGCTTATTTTTATTGTCAATATATTTTAATCTTTGATTTATTGAAAATGTAGCTTTTGTGACAATATTAATCCTGTTCCTGATCCTATAAGTTGAAAGTAAAATAAAAATATAACTATAATGTATAATTTCTAGCATCATCACTGTTATTGGGCATGTATTTCCAGTGTTAGAATTCAAATAATGCAACACATTTATTTTGAATTAAATGTCTTAATTATTCTTGTAAAGTCATATAGTTATGAAATAAAATTGACAATTATATAGAATTGTTCTCTGGCTAAAAAATAAACCTCAGTAAAAATTCTATGACATAAACCTTTTAAAAACACTCAGAATTGTATCTTCTTTCCTTTAAAGAAAAAAAGACAAAATGACACCTAAGAGCAATCATTTAAAGGCACTTTAGGGAAGAAGAAGAAAAAAAAACATGTTTGATATATTTTGTGCCGTTGCTTCTGTGTACACAGATACTTATTCTTTTCAAGCTGTCGTTGTTACTTTTGTTGTGCTCTGTCATATATTATGAAGACATTGCTTTATTTTTCTAGAATTGGCATTCTGCCTAGGAAATGTTACAGTATGAAACTCACTTGGATCTGCAGAGACAGCTAATTAAAAATCATTGGAAAAGCCCGTTTCCCTGAGAATGTCCACATCTATTTGAATTGGGAAGACAATTAGAGAATCTGTCTCTCTCCCTGCAAGCTGCCTGCTAAATGCTTTGACAATACAGAGCAACAGTTTCAGGGCTGGACTCTAGAAAACTGTCATGTTGCCCAACTCATGAAATCTTTCTGAACCTCTATTTCCTTCACCCATGATGAGATTTTAATTATATCATCTTGAGGTTTTTTCCATTTGTAATATTTTTTTTGTTGATGTTTCAGTCCTAAGTTGCTTCAGATGATGTTACCTTAGGTATACATTCCTTTGGAAGTGCTAGGTATACATTCCTTTGGAAGTGCTAGGTCTCTCTTTTACACAGGGCTGCATGCTGAATAGAAATATACAGTATTTCTACTGTCAGTATTTTAACTGTTTTGATTATATAAATTTAGACAGACAAAATATATATAGGATATATATATATATATATATATATATATATATATATATAGAGAGAGAGAGAGAGAGAGAGAATATAAAGGAATATAAAGGAAATTTAAAGGATCCTGGACAGAGAGCAGAAGTTAATTGTCACTTCATCAAAAAGGCCAAAACAATTTGTTAAATATCCCGAAAAGAACAAAATAAAAAATAGAATAGGATCCTAGGATTTACCAACTAAAGAAAGTTACCTTAAAGAGTTAATGAAAAATAATTTGCAGATGTAAGAGAGAAGCTATATATAATTATATATAAGACTAGATAGGAAGGATATTGGGAGAGTTTCATAGGAGATTCCAATATCTTCCTAATATCTCTCAAATTGCTGTTCCTTAAAATCATTTTCAATGTTTGATATTGTCAGGTCAAGACAATCTTTTGCATTCAGATCCCTCTCTCTAGTCAGTTTCTAGTCCAGTAGACAATTATCTTATTTAAAAAGTAAGCATATGGTTTCTCTCTAACATATGTGGATTATTCCTCATTAATATATTATAAATTTTATTTACACCAACGAAATCTTCATAAGAGCAGTTCTACAGAGAACCCATAAATTCTTTCATAAAACAAATGTGCAAGTTATCAATTGTAGAAATAAAAACCAATCAAATAAAAATATGCAAAGACTCTGTCACCCCTCATCTTTGAACTTGGTGAACTCCATTGCAGAGGAGTGAGAAAATTTTATATGGTGGAAAAGAGGGAACAATCAGGAACATCCTGCTTGCAAGCTGTGGCATGGGGAAGGTAGAGATGAGCTAACCAGAAAAGAAGCATCCTATGTGATTAGTTAGAGGGGACTACTTGTCTTTTATTTCTGGTTTGTGTTGAAAACTGACAAAAATATGGAAAATTGTAGTTATTCATTAAGTCTTGGAATTTGGGGTTAAACATTACAGGGCCCTGGATTCCTGAATGATTGCTGGAGATAGTGACTAATTCCCTACATGTCGGATTTATATACAGATACTAGACTGGCTTCCCAGATGGTTACCGTAATAGGTTTGTTTTGTGGGATGCTAATTGCTACAAGTTGTAGAACAGGGTTCCATTTTTTTGTATGACTTGGCAATCATCTATTTGTATTTACAATCACAACATTTTCACATAAAATATGTTGTCTACGATAATAAATTCACAAGACAATTTCTTAACTCTTAACTTGTATCGCCTAGGCAGAAATAAAGCAATTCATTATTTACAATTTTAAAATATTAAAATGCAAATAGAACCATTTTGAATTTTATTTTCCTCAAAATGTAAATAATAGAGATTTTGTTAACTCCTAATTTAAATTATTTTGTTACTTTTTTAAAATGTGTGTGCAAATTTTTTTCTCACTGAAATAATACTACTATTCACTTACAATTTATAAAACTCTTTAAGTGCAAGGTTACTTGACAAAAAGTAGTATGAGCTAAATGTGTTTGTCGTTATTATAGACTAACATTATCAGTTAAAATTGTTTTTTTTTTAAATTATCTCTATGCCTGCATTCACAGCATATTGCTTTCTTTCTGGTTATATTTGTATGGGTACTAGATATGTCTAAGAGAGTAGGGTAGCCTATCCTTATAGTTTAAACCTACCTATTTACTATTTATTACATTTTGAATTGCAATATATATTTTCTTGTAACAATTACAATACACACACGTCAACAAGATTTCTCTACAGATATCCCTTTACATAATGTTTTTAATTTGATATCCTAGTTAGTGGTAAATGTGAGAAAATACCTATAGGCAGTGGCAAATTTCTAAATAAATTTTACATATCTGGAACGTAAAATGGCATTTTACTTTGAGAATCAACAATTCCATCTGATTAAATGGTGAAGAGATAATGTTGATAATATTATAATGTCCTATACATTTTAAGAAATCATGAACTATTTCAAGAAAGAGTAAAATCTAAAGCAACATACTTTAAATATGTGACAAATTTTTATAATGCTCATTAAAGATTACCATAATTAAAGCTGTAAGTCCTGCTACTCGTTACTTGGTGATAAAATAACCAATAGTTTGCAATATAAAATTGACAGTGGAAATTTGCCTAATGAAAACTTTAATTTACTCTTTGTAGGTTTTGAAATTTTTATATGTGAAGTTAGTTTGTGTAAAAGAACTATAAAACATTACTAAAAGAAATAGAAGAAGACCCCAAAAAATGGAAAGACATTCTCTGCTCATGGATTGGAAGAATCAACATTATCAAAATGGCCATTTTACCAAAAACAGTCTATAGATTCAATGCAATTCCAATAAAAATCTCATTAACATTCTTTAAAGAAACAGAAAAAATACTACTGAAATTCATATGGAATAATAAAAAACCACAGATAGCCAAATCTCTCCTGACCAAAAGGAGAGAGAAAGGAGGCATTGCACTCCCAGACTTTAAATTATACTACAAAGTCATAATAATTAAGAAAGCATGACACTGAAACAAAAACAGACACACAGGCCAGTGGAACAGAATTAAAAGCCCAGAAATAAAACACACATGTATGATCAGCTAATCTATGACAAAGAGGCAAAAACATACAGTGGGACAAGGATTGTCTCTTCAACAAATGGTGCTGGGAAAACTGAACTGCTTCATGCAAAATAATGAATCTAGACTTCTCCCTCATACCATGTACAAACCAACTAAAACAAATAAAAGTCTTGGTTGTAAGACCTGAAACCATAAAATACATAGGAAATATTATACTTCAAGACTTACACTTCAGAAAACTTTTTCAGGACACATCTACAAATGCTAAAAAAATGAAAGAAAATATAACAGCCAGGACTACATCAAACCAAAAAGTTTCTGTACAGCAAGCCAAAACAAACAGAAAACCCAACCAAATGGGAAAAAAATTTGTCCTTCATGTAAGCAATAAGGATCTGATAACAAAGATCCTCAAGGAACTGACAACTTAACAAAAACAAAAACAAAAAGGCCAGTCAAAAAATGAGGTGAAGAGCTAAAAAGTCACTTCTCAAAAGAAGAAATACAAATGGCCAATAAGAATATAAAAAAATGCTCAACATCACTAATAATCAGAGAAATGCAAATCAAAACCGCGATGAGCTACCATTTCACACCAGTAAGAATGCCCCCCCCCCCCAAAAAAAAGGGCAGGGTTGTAGAGAGAAAGGAACACTGGTAGGAATGCAAACTGATCCGGCCACTATGAAAAGCTGTGTGTGGGACCCTTAAACTACTAAAAATGGAACTACCACTCAATCGCACAATCCCACTTCTGGGAATTACCCAAAGGATACAAAAACACTAATTCAAAAGGACAGCTGTACTTGAATGTATCTTGTAGCACTATTTACAATAGCTAGGATATGGAAACAACCCAAATACCTCAAAACAGATGAATGGATCAGAAAGTTAGCAACATACCCACTTTTCTTCACCCAATTCTCTAAATTTAGATAGTAAAGAAATACATACTACTACCTTTGCCCTAAGATTTCCCTAAACAAGATCTTTTTGAATATGAAAATATAAAATCTCACAGTACTAAAATTTTTATTGAATAAAGGGTCTTTTTCAGCATCTATATTTTGTCACTTGAATCGGAATCTCATAAAATGTTCCACATTAATTTAAAACTTCCTTTAATGAGAAAATCTGCAAATTTGATGAACTTCTTTGTTCCTAGACCTAAGTAGACTAGAAACCTATTTTTTAAATTATAGTTTCTACATTTTTAATAGAGGAACAACTATTTAAACATGCCCATATAGCTGATTTGAAAAGCATATTATGTGACTTTGATTAAATATGACTAATTAATTTAGGTGAAATATTTAGTGACCTTAGAAACTGGTAGAGTTAGCAAGTTGACATACCATGTCTCCCAGATGAATATTTCTATAATAATATCTTGAAATAATTTTAGAAAATACAATGGATTTGAAGTTTCCTACCAAATATAATTTTAATATGTAAATGAAAAGAAAATTAAATATTTTAGGAAACAATGAAAACAGAAACAAAGTAAATTTATATAAAAACTCACAACTCGACAAGTCCATATTGTGGTAATTATACAGTATATAATGTAATGTAATAACATAATGAAATAAAGTAAGTTAACAGCTCTGAAATAAAAGTATATGATTTATAATGCAGTTTAAGATGGCAAAATAGGAGATTCCTGAACTCATCTCTCTATGGACCACTGAATCTATAACAGTACAGGAGAATTTCTCCTGAAATTTAATAACTAATTGAATACTCCTATACTTAAGATGAAAAAGAAAATATTCATATTTAAACAGAGATCTCTGCAAACAAATAACCAAATACACAGAAATGCTGATCTCCCAGTCTTTTCCTAAAATGAGAAAGTTTTATTTACATACTTTAAAAGCTGCTGCCTTTCAACAAGCTGGATATAGAAGGAACATAATTCAAAATAATAAAAGCAATATATCACAAACCCACATTTAATCTTATACTCAGTTATGAAAAGCTGAAAGCTTTTCCATTAAGATCAGAAATGCATCAAGGACACCCATTCTGGCTATTTCTAGTTAATTGGGCAAGAAAAGTAATGAAAGATTCTGAATTGAGAAACAGTATGAAATATTGTGTGTATATATATATATATATATATATATGTAACATTATAATATATACAGAAAATCCTTAAGACTCCAGCAAAGATCTGCAAGAGTAATCAAATTTAGTACAGATGCAGATGCAAGTATACAAAGTCAATACACAAAACTGAATCGTGTTTCTAGACATGAACAAAAAGTTTCATTAAAAAATTAAGGAAAACGATTTTATTTACAATTGCATCAAAATAAATAAAATACTCAGAAATAAATTTAACTGAGGAGGTAATAAAGATCTATGAGATAATGATGAAATAAAATAAAGGAATAAATAGGTTAAAAAGGTATCTGATGCTGTGGTTTAGAAGAATCATATGGTTAAATGTTCATACTACCTGAAGCAATCTAGTCTTTTACTTGCTGACTGTCCTGTAAGAGATAGCCTCAAAAGTATTAAACTCTAATTGGAAAAAAGAGAGTATATTTCCAAATACTTGGAAAAAAGTATTTCACAGACACATTTAGAATTCCTAACTTACTTTGAATAAGTTCCTTTTAGGAGCAGATAATGAAATTTAAAAAAAGAAAAGTAGAACAAATAGCATTCGTTTTTCTCCAGCCCATTTTTACACCGGTTTCTAATGATGACATAATGATGACATGAGGCTTTCACGACAGCTTTTACTTCTCTAAAACCTAGTTATCACTTCAGGTTTTCTAAGTTTCTCAAAGAAAACACTGCAAAAGGCCAGGAGGAAAAGTTCAAACAAGCTAATATTACCAAACTAAAGAATGCAACTGGTGGGGAGGAGGGGATGGGAGGGAGTGGTCAGGGAGGGAAGGTGAAATACAAAGATGAGAAACATCTATATAAATAAAAACAAATAAATAAATAAAAGTTAAAAGAAATGCTTTCTCTGTCATTCTTCAGTCAACCACAGTATACATACTTCAGGAAAAAAAAGCATGAAAAAAGTGAAAAGAACATGAAACATTTCTGGAGTTCTTATAAAGTTTCAAATACTTGTTTCTCTCTTTTTTTTTCTAAAATCTGTTTTAAAAATACCAGGTAAAGTCATGTCATTTTTCTGGTCTTGTACTTGTTCTTGCTCAGCATTGGAAGATGAGGGTCTCACTAAATGTTATCTCTGACAATAAACTGGCACAAAGACAGCTAACTACAACGCAATAGATGGGTAATTGTTTTACACACAATGCTGATATCCTGCTGTAATTGTGGTACTTTAATTAATTACTACAAACCAAATTATTCATACCAGGAATTTACCATACTTCATAATCCTATTATGTGTGTAGTAGAATGTAATTTGAAAATTAGATGCATTTTTGACAAATCAATCTATACAGGCATTATCCTTACTTTTAATATTTTTATATTATATATAAGCATTTCATAATTACTCTAGAAAATGGTACTTACAACTTTCCCAAGACTCCACTAATAAAATATTTGATTTAATTCCAAATATTGAATATTATTTCTAGTCAAATGGAGAGCAATGAAATTTTTATTTGGGAAAAAACTTTATACACCATTAAATAAATATTATTAATAAGTTAAATGTTCCTTTTTTGTCTAAATTTTTTAAATTAATTTTATTAAATCAAATATATTTAAAATTTTTTATTTTTATTTGAATACTAAACTCTAATTGGTCATTGCTGATATATAGAAACTAACTGCATGTTTACTTTGCATCTGTTAATAAACTGTACTAGAATTCATTTAATATTTCAGTTACTCTTATAGATTTTCTAAGTAGATAAACCTATACAATCAGTTTGCATATACTTAAACTAAGTGAAATAAACTAGAAAAAAAACATGTAATCTCACTTATTTATAGAATCTAAAACCAAATAAAAAAACAACAAAAAAGCTTATACATACAAAGAACAGCTGTTGGTTGGGAAGAAACAGTGACTAATGACATCAGTAAGGAGGTGAAAATATACAACTGAGTTAGTAGCCTTACGAACTATTTAGCTTCCAGTGAGCTCACATCCAAATACCCTCATGTTTGGGTTTGGGATTTCAATATATGAATTTGGAATGGGATTGTATAAATAGTCAGTCTATTACAATATGTATCTACATGGCTTTTGTTCACTTTGATCAATTTTTCTTTGGAGATTTTTTTTTTCACACTATAGGAAAATACAATTCTATTCCTCCAAGGAATATTCACTATTAATAACCTCCATTATTACTTTTTCCCTGATAGTCACAGTCTTATCTTTAGAAATATTCTTGATATTCTTCTATTTTTTTAAAATTTGTTTTCTTATTGAGGTGGCACTGCTTGATACTGAAGGCACTGTTACCATAGTTTCAAAGTCTTCTGTTTTACGTTTGGTTTCACTAATTTCTTCTTTCACTAATTTACACTGTCAATCAATGTGATTTCTTGTGATTTTTATTTTATTAGCACAATCAATTATTTCTCTTTATATTTAAAATAAGATATATAATTTATAGACAATAAAGTATATTATCCTTATTTCTATCCACCATGTAAACATACCTTGTTTCATAGAGGGGAGATCTATTTGTATCATGATATGATAGTTAAAATATTCCTTTCATGCTCATAAATAAATCATTTCCATGCTTTGTTTGAATAGTAAGTTGCACTCTTTTATCATCTTTTTCTTATTTTTAGATTCCAGTCATTTATAATTGTCTAAGTCCTATTATGTGAATCATCAAGCGACAGATCTTCCTCACTCCTAAACTTGGATGAGAGCTGATCTGCATGTACTTATGCTCCTTTTCGCACTTTCTATGATAGTAATCACTTACCTGATGATCATCTCCAATTTGCTGAAGATTCTCCAACTTCTCCATACCTTATATTGCAAACAAATTTGAAATCCAATCCACCATTAAGGGATTCTTAAAATTAATTCCAGACAATAGGATAGCAACATAGCCTACGATGTATTTTATATGATTTTCTTTAAAACAAAATATAAAAATGAAAAAAAAATTCCAATAAAGATATATTTTAAAAATCTTCTGTATACAGCAGTTTACATTCTATATATTTTATAAGATGTATAAAAAGTATACATTTTATAAATTATGTATTTTTAAATTACCATCATCTGTGTATGTAGAATGACAAGATTTTAAAAAGACAAATGTAACTTAACAGTTATCTGCATAGTATTAAATATTGTTTTTTCACTAAAGAATAAAAATTTTAATTATAGTGTTTTGTGAGGAATTAGCAGTAAAATTGTCCTTCCTTTTGTTACAAACCATAGGTTTATTTTATATTATTCTTTCTTCATTCAGTTTTGCCTTAATTTTGATTCTAAGAATATACCATATTCTGTCATTTCTAGAAGAAATTTGTTCTGGGTTGTAAGATAATTAGCACAAAAGTTGATGCTATAAAATTATTTCTGATCTACAAAACTTATCTTCTTAATCATTATTTGAAAATTTAACATAACAGCTTCTTAAATTAGATTGTTATCTAAGCCATATTACATCAACCATCATTTCCTAAGTGATTAAAGAAAAATTAAATGAAAACATTAGGAGAAATTCTTGTTTTACTTGTATATATATGTGTTTGTGTGTGTGTGTATTTCACATCTTTGTTCACCCAAAGATGACTGTTCCCACCTCCTCCCTGACTGTTCCCACCCTCTTCACCCACCCCCCCACAACATTGTGTACTTTAGTTTGGTTGTTAGCTTGTTTTGACTTTTCCTCCTGTCTTTCTGTTTGTTTTTCCTATATCCCATATATTATTTTATTTCTGTGTTTTTCTTTCTGACTTGTTTCTGCTAGTATGATTTTTTTCTAGGTACATCCATGTTATAAATTCGTCAAATTTGTCATTTTTAATTGATAAGTAATATTCCATTGTGTATATATACCACATCTTTTTCATCCTTTCATCCATTGTGGGAGACTTGGGTTGTTTCCATGTCCTAACAATTATAAATAGTGCTGCAATAAACATCCAAGTACAGGTGTCCCTTTGTGTAAGTATTGAGGTCTCCTTTGGGTAAATTCCCAGAAGAGCAATTGCTGGGTCATATGGTAGTTCTGTTTTCATTGGTTTGAGCACCCTCCACACTTCTTTCCATAGTTACTGGACCAGTTTACATTCCTACCAGCAGTGTAAGAGTGTTCCTTTCTTTCCATATCCATGCTAATACTTGTTGTTGCCCATTTTTTTTTTGATGTGGGCCATTCTTACTGGTATAAGGTGGTATCGCTTTGCTGTTTTGATTTTTGCATTTCTCTGATTGCTAGTGACATTGAGCATTTTTTGATGTGCCTGTTGACCATTTGCATTTCCTCTTTGGAGAAGTGTCTTTTTAGATCTCCTTGTTTTGTTTTTGCTAAATTGTGTGAGTTCCTTGTGGCTCTTTGTTATCAAACCCTTATCACTTTTGTGGAGGGTTTCTTTTTGTTTTTTCTGTTGTCTCTTTTGTTGTACAGAAACCTTTCAGTTTGATGTAGTCCCAACTATTTATGTTTTCCTTCATTTTTTTTTGCCCTCTATAGATGTGTTCAAAAATGGATTTCTGAATTGTAATTCATGGAGGGTTTTGCCCAAATTTTCCTCTATGTATTTTATGGTTTCAGGTCTTACATTCAAATATTTTATCTATTTTGAGTTGGTTTTTTTACAAGGTGTGAGGAGTGTCTTGGTTCATTTTTTGCATGTCTTGGCCTGGTTTTCCCTGCACCATTTGTTGAAGAATCAGACCTTGTTCCAATGTAAGTTTTTCTTGCCTTTTTCACAGATTAGTTGACTATATATGTATAGTTTATTTCAGGGCACTTAATTCTGTTCCATTGGCCTGACTTTTTGTACCAGTACCAAGCTGTTTTAACTATGATGGCTTTGTAGTATAATTTGAAGTCTGGAATAGTAATACCTCCAGTTTTTTCTTTTTTTGATATTTAATGTCTTTTGTCATTTTCCTATGAATTTCAGTAATTTTTGTTCTCTTTAAAGAATGTCATTGGAATTTTTATAAGGATAGAATTGAATCTGTAGATTGCTTTTGGTAGAATGGCCATTTTGATGATGTTAATTCTTCTAATCTGTGATCAGGGAATGTCTTTCCATTTCCTTTTGTTTTCTTCTATCTATGTTAGGAGAAATACTAATGCTGCCTAAAAGAGTCTCAGGATGTTAATATATAGATATAGATATATGAGTATATCTCTAGATAGATAGATAGATAATAGATAGATAGATAGATAGATAGATAGATAGATAGATAGATAGATAGATAGATAGATAGATAGATAGATAGATAGATAGATATGGAAATGTATAAGATGAGAACTGAATTTGGATATGTGGAACAAAATAAAATCAAACTATATATGTGTACACACACACACACAAAGGTAAAAGTAGTAGTGGGCCAAATACTGCTAAATATTGATTCACAAAATTTCTTTTCAGAAGTGATCTTGAACAAAATTATTTTGGAAATGTTATATTTGTTTTTTAAAATATAAACATTGCACTAGAAACCAGAAAACTCACATGTAAAATAAAGATCTATCATTGCCCAGGGCCATAACAAGGAAAATGTCTTTCACTTTCTTTTTATAACCTTTATTCTTTCACTTGTTAACACTGGGGTCATTATACCTAATTTGAAGGTGCTAAGAAGTTTTATGTATAAATGCTTATGAATGCAATTTATGGTCTTTTAAATCTATACAGGCGTTCATTATTTTTGATAACATACTTCTCTGTTGACTATTACATAAAATACTAAACTGTCTCTTTTCAAGCAGATAAATGCCTACTATTAGAAAACCTAAAAGTAATACAGAAAGTTAATTAATTAGTGAAAACATAATGAGTTTAGTAAATGGAGGCAAAGTGAGAATCTGTTTAAAATCATTTGGTACGTCATATGCCAAAAATAAATGATATTTTTCAACCTGATAGTTTGGGATGGATTAATGGAGTTTTGTGTGTTTACAAAGTTATTGAACAATGTTTTCTTTTAAAATGCACACAAACATGTACGTGTATGAAGGAAAGTTAAATTTTTCTTTTGGTAAGCTGAATCATTTGTATATTCTTATGATTATATTGATAGACTTGTTTTTATTATACAGACTATCAGGTCACAGGTGCTAATAGAGAAATTTTTGAAAAATATATCAAAGAATTAAATGCCTCAAAGATTGATGAATAATGATGTAGAATTGAAGGGATAGATAATACAATATTTCATCAATAAAATCCAATCAAACTGATACTTAGCTTGAGGCTATTACATGTAAATCATACAGATAACTGAGATCTCAATTACCCTTAATGGGTTCTTGTTCATAGTTGAAAGAATAAAATTAGACTTCTTGCCATAGTTCAAAAGCATCCTGATCTGAGAGACCTAACCATTATCTGCAGTGAATAATGAGGCTTGAATAAATGTTATTCTCTTCTCCATGTGTCAGAGCATTAATTAGCCAGTAAATAAAAATAAGTGTCTTCAAAATTGCTGAAGGACTATAAAATCGGATGTCATATTATAAAATGCTAACAAGACTTTTGACTATTTGTAAGAGCTATTCACATTATGGAGGATAATCTGCTTTACTAAAAAGCAGATTAATTACTGATTTAAATGTCAATTACATCTAAAATGTACCTTTATGGCAACATCTAGACTAGGGGTAGACAAGCAACTGGGCACAACCACCTTGTCAGACACTAAAAACAGTTCATAAACTGAGTTTACATTTATATCTGCATAAAAATATGAACAGCTGAACACTGAAGGTGAAAATTATTCAATTATTTTATTTTTGAAAGTGATCACATAGATTAGTGTTATATAGCATTTTTTTCTAATTTTTTGAAAATTCTAGGACTTTAAATATTTATTTCAGGACTTTTTTTGAGATCCCATGTCTTCTCTGTCCCACACTTTCTCACTAGACTTTCACATAAAATCACAAGGCTTGAAATTATATAAATAGTATATGTGTATATACACAGAAAATATGACATATATAGATTATATATTATAAAGAGTCAGCCACAGGGTGTGAGAAAGGATAACAAGAGAGATTGCTCAGCCATGGAGGCCGAGGGCTCATTGGAAGGATACACCAATAACAGTGGTTTATTATCTAAGGCAGGGACAATTTAAAAGGTAAAAGACACGATTTACAACAAATTATACAAAAGTGACAAATGGCTAGGGTACAATAAAATTGGGTAAAATATTAGTTCCTGCGAGATAATTGGGGGCAGGGGATTCACTCATAAATTTGTTTGTATCTTCCAAAGAATGTTTCTTAAGATAAACTTTGGAGGAATGGTGGCACTGCTGGCCACTGGAGGTCAATCATGCCATTTCATCTTCAGTGTGCTGAAGACAGGTAAGAGTGGAATGAAGTTTCCTTCATTCACAGCATGAGTTCTGATCGGCCCTAGCTCACAAACTCGGGCAATATATATAAATTAGATATCTACATAAATTATAGATACCCCTTAGGATCTTAAATATCTGTCAAGTAATTAATCACATGTTTCAGATATCTGTTCAGTGTTTGGTTTTCAGTTTCTAGGTTTATTGATTTGTTTACCTTAGTTTGCTTTTAAGTATTACTGCAAAACAGATTACATTGTAATTTTGGTACCTGATTTATTTTCTCAATAGTTTAAACTACTGCTCCATCATGAGGTTTTAAATTTACTGTTGTACGGATGAACAGCTTCCCATTTTAATGTACTTTATTGCTTTCTCTAATAATTTCTACATTTCTAATCATATGTTCTACATTTATTTTCTTCTTTTCCTTGACTGGACTAATTGTCAAACCTGCTGCCTTCTTTAAAAATATTCAGTATGTGAATATTTTTATCAACACTACATTTTTCTTGTCTTTTAGTTTATACAAGATATATTTATCATTATTCTCAGATAATTTCAGGGCTTTTTATTTCATATATTATGATATATATGTTTTAAGCATCTCACTCAATATTTTTCTTTCGTTTCCCATAAGAATTCAAAAGTTTAAATTGTCCTCTAAATTCTAAGTAAAAAAATTAGAATAGTTTAGTCCCAGATATCAGAAATTTAAAAATTTGTGCTTCATAAAAAAAATAAAAATACTTCTAAATCTCATTTAGAAGTATTGAAAATGAAATAAATATTATAACAAATGAAGCAAATATAATCATTTCACTTTGCAAGTTACTTTCTTTGAATGTCCATAAAATTATATTAGGAGAGGATATTATTGAAATCCAAAGTTTTCTCTCCTACCTGAACATTAAATAGTTTCAATTTCTGGATTATAATTTACTTGTTTTCAAAGTAAAAATCCATTAAAAAGCTATTTTGTATTTTCATGTTAACATAATAGAAGTTTAGGGAGGAATAATAGCCAAAACAAACCCACATACAGGATAAATATTAATATATTTTATATTGTGCATTGATATATTTTGCAAGTTGTATTTGACAATTGAGTAACATTTGAGTTCTTAACACTTCTTTAGGATTTTGGGCAAATAATATGCAAAAAGAAATATCTCTTCCAAGCTTTCAAATGTATTTTCAAACAAGATGTGGATATACTAATTTGAATTCATATTTTACACAAGATTATGAAAGTTGGACTGTACTGTGAAATTAATTAAAAATAAAAAAACTATTCCTTAGAAGTTTATCCTTTGAAAACTTAGATTTATTTTGACTCAGATGTTCATATTTACCTACTGAATATGCTGGGCTCTGCATAAAGTTCAAATACTTTCATTTTGTATATTCCCCATTTCTATTTCTATTGGACAAAAGTCTTCAATGCATAAAATTGATCAAGCATTTTTTTTTCTTAGCAAAACCATCGAATTTTGGCAAAACAGTCTCACCTGTCTTGTGTCAAAAACAGTTTTCTTTCTATCTAACTACATTGGCAACATCATCCTTGTGTTTAAAATAGTCAAGCAAACATTTATTAAAACTGAGAAAACAAAGTCAAAGAGAAAATAAAGAGTTATGAGACAAAAAGACATTATTATTCAGAACTAGCCACAACAATAGAACATACACACAAGGTCCTTCAGCTACAGAAATCGGATACCTACTGTCAAATAATTACACATCTCTACTGATCCTCAAAGTCTGAGAGCCCAAACTTTTCTGAGTAGGACACTGCAGAGATCTCTGACACAGAAGGGTCAATAGGCACAGATAAAGGAAGTTCCATGAAAAACTTACTTCCTAGTGAAAAAATAAACATGGGGAAGATTTAATAATAGGAGAAAAATGTTTGGCAATACTACCTATACTCCAGTGAAGTGCCCATAAACGAACTGTAAACACACACACACACACACACACACACACACACACACACACACACACACTGCCATGGCTTCATTAGGACCAACTGAGAATCACCTACAATATGGTTTCTAGTAGGTTTGAACCTGAACTTAATTTTTCATGAAATAGTAAAGTGCATAATAAAATAATTCCATGGTGATGAGAATGTGTCTTTGGGACACAGAAGGATATTGCCAGAGATCCTAAAATGTTAAAAAAAAAATCTGAGGAACAATATAAAATATTAGTCTAGATAGAATCCTGGAACTGAAAATTTAATTATATAAAGACTAAGGAATTTAATTATATAAAGACTAAGGAACTGAAAATTTTAATTATATAAAGACTAAGGAATTGTGAAGGAAGTATGATAATAGTTGCATCAATATTGACATTAATAAATTATAACACATAATCTGTGATGTAACATCAAGGGAACTTAATGTAAAATACACAAGATCTTGATTTGCTTTTATAATTTTTCTATTAATCTCCATCCATTCTAATATATAGTTAGGTAAAGAATCAAACTGACATTATAGAACTATGAAATACAATAAAAACATAATAGGTTTAACAATAGAATGGAGAAGAAAGATAATACACTCAGTAAACTCAAAGAGAGATTGCTATACAACCCAATCTGAAAACAGAAAATACAGACAGGAAAAATATAACCATAATTCCATGGATGTGTAGAACTCTACTAAAGACAACCGAGAGGAAAGAAGTGGAATGAGAAATGGTCACAAATTATTCAGAATAAGTATAGTGAGATTAAAAGTTAATTAGAAAATATTGGAAATGATATAGAAAATAGATTGAGAATATCAGTTATCTCAACTGAATGTAAGGAGAGAAAAAATGAAGCAAAGTTAATGCAAGAAAAGATAATGCTTGTGAAAATTTCAACACAAATAAAATATATCAGTTCACATATTCTGTATCCCAATGAGTTAATTTCAAAAAATATCATCCCCACAAACATTGTAAGAAGTTTTTAAAATTAAGAACAGGAAAAAAATTGAGTTAGGACTAATAGCAGACTTCTTAACTATAGTTTAGAAGGTAGTGTATAATGGTGACACCCAAAATTACTTGAAAAAATAACTTTTTAAGCCATTATTCTATAAACTTCAAAACACTTTAAAAATGAAGATAAGTAACATTTTATAGAAACTGGCAGAATTTCTGATCAACAGACACTCTAAAGCAATAATTAATGAGAGATTATAAAATTTTTCATATAAAACCAAAGTACAAAAATAATTGTATTTCTCTAGCCTAGGAAATAAATAGATATAAGTATAACTTTAGCAACCAAAATGTAGAATATTGAGAACTATAGCTGTAAAAAATACCAAAGACCTTATAGATCAAATGGCTAAATATTATTGAAAGAAATTTAAAAATACCTAAATCAATGCATTTATATATTTCATTTGTGCATTAGAAGATTTAAAACCATGAAAATACCATTCCTGCAAAACTTGACCTACAATTTAATAATTCTAATTTTTAAAAATAATTTTGGGAGAGGAATTTAAGAAGCTACTTCTATATTTTTTGTGGTAAATTAAAGTCCCTAAAGGACCCAGAGTATTTAAGAGGAAACAAAGCAAATGGAATCCTTATCTCCTCAAATATCAAGAATTATCATTATGCTGTATTAGTGTATCACTGCCAGGTTTGGCTGATGGAAAAAAGCACAGAAACAAACCCACAGATATGCAGAGAATTTGTAGCTAATCTGACACATGTGCTATCCATGTAAAAGTAAGTAGCAATGTTTAGATATAATATTAACAAATACTGAGAGTACTAAAGGTCTTTTGTATTTCTAACAAGATCAATATTTATGGGAATCTGAACTAAACACAAATGATGAATTTGGGACAAAATTAGACTTTCCTAGAAAAACATGTTTGTTATGACAAGACTCATCAATGACATTTGCTAAATATACTGATAATATATCCAAAATTAAGATGGATCATTTGGAAAAACAAAACAAAAAGCACCAAATGTGCTTCAAAATCAACCAGCTCTATATCACATCTCATTAATCAAATGGCATCCCTCATGTCAGAGACATGGGTCACAAGCTTCAACCTTTATCATTCTCTTCAAAATGCTGAGTAGAAAAGCTTTGCATCAAAATATCACTCTACCTCTGCCTCATTATTCATATCTCTCCTGGATCTCATTCCATCATCTTGGTGGGATTTTTTATAATCACTTTCTATACTTTTCTGTCTAGACAAATTAACCACAAAACATTAAAACATAGAGTAGATTATCAAGGCTATTCAATTCGAAAGATGACCCATTAATATTATCTAGGGATGACAACAAAAATTAAATAGAACCATCTCTTCTCTAACCCACTGCTAAAATCATGCACAAATTATTTGCAACTAGCAGATAAATAAGTCCTGGAGACATGGCACAGTGATTACAGACAACTATGATAAACTTTAATTTGTAAGGGACTACATCTTAATTGTTCCCAAACTGGAAGAATTACAATTATATGATGTGATAGACATGTTAATGCTTTAATGGCAATAACATTGAACTATAAATACAGGATATCAATATGTTGTACATTTAAATTTACACTATTGTATCAAATATACAAATATTAATATAATAAAATATAAATTTTTCAAATAAATGTTGTCAATATATTGTACAACTCAGAATTTTTGCATTTTGGAAATATAAATATTTAAATGTTTAATACTATTTTGATTAAAGAGTTTAACATTAGAGTACCATCATTTTTTTTTCAATATAAGAATATTTTGCAAACATTTCTATCTCTTGATTTATATCTCCTTTATTTTACTGCTTACCTGCCTGCCCTGCCTGCCCTGCCTGCCCCGCCTGCTCTGTCTGGTCTAACTGCAAACCAGTTAGAGCCAGCTCAAGCTAGTTATGACTAACTCAAACCAGTTCAAATCAGTTGATGCCAACTCAAACCAGTTCAGGCCAGCTCAAGTCAGTTCTGACTAGTGCAAACCAATTTGAGACCGCTCAAGTCAGCTCAAACTAGTTCAAGCCAACTCAAGCCAGTTCTGACTGGCTCAAACCAGTTCTGGTAAGATCAGCCAGTTCAAATTTGAGGACAAAAAGTTAATCTGATCATCATACAACCATTCAACCCACACACTCTTTAGATGGAATAGTAAACATTAGTCCACCTGTGGGAGCTGACCTGATACGGGGGACTCATGGGATGAAAAAGCACCCATGAGCAAAGCTCTCTGTCCCCACAGGAGGGGTGTTCTTGGAAGCTGAGGGTGCTGCCCCCAGACTCCAGGCAAGGGAGTTTTTGAGGTCCCCTCTGATTTAGTAAATAATTCTAAGGAGCCCTGTGGCCAGGGTATTTTCCTAAAAAGTTTCAAAGCAAATCCAATTTACCTTGATGGAGTCTCAGTGAAGGGATAACAAAGTGAAAGATTGATGCTTTTGGGAACTTATATTGTTAGTTAAAATGTTTAAGTTACACCTAAGATAAATCTGCAACCTGTTGATGTGT
>PVHY01005914.1:0-39428 GCA_004024945.1 Uropsilus gracilis | reverse complement strand
AATTGCATATACTCATAGAATGCTGATATAATTGCCTAAAACACTATATATATCCACAAAAAACTCAAATAAATCGCAACAGATTCATCACCACTTGAGTGTGTGTCTGTTAGCCATTCGCCGGCTCCTGTGTCTTTCCTGCCCAGCTGAACTCTGGTCATCTTGCCTGTGCCCTCGCCCGGCCGGTCCGCAGCATCCACCATAACTGAAGAGCTTTATTTAATAATCTTGGTTTTAAGTCTTGAAATTTCAGCATGGCTTGTTGTGAGGCAATAGGAGACTGATTTAGTTGTCAAGTAATACCCTTAAGGCTGTGTATTCTTTTCCTTTCCCTTTCCTTCCCTTCCCTTTGTCCCACCTTCTTTCCTCCTTCCGTTCTTCCTTCCTTGAGAACTTATTAGATATTATGTGGGAATTCTTCACATTCTACTTCTTCTGCCATTTAAGAACTGGCTACTTAAAACTCAAGGTGATAGAGTAATCCTAGTAACAGTCACAACATTATGGATTAATTACCAACTCAAGCTTAAATTCATTAAAATATTTCATTTGGTCCAAATGGCATAATAACATAAGACATAGCTTTCTGACTATGTTTGAAAAATAATTACACAAAATTATGTCACTGGAACAACAGCAGTATTTATCTTACTGTTCTGAGAAAAATCACCCAAAGTATAAAGTCAGCTCCCATTGGGTGGAAAGACATACAGAAATGGAGTCTAACATATTTTAAATGTCATCCAATGCTTTATCTCTGGACACTTCTGTTCTATGATCCAATTAAACAGTTACTGTTTATGCATATTGAATAGGGTTTTGTTATTTGTCACAGAATTTTCTAGTCTTTGTGTTTGATGTTACATTTCCTGAGTGGAACTTCTCTTATACTTTAAAGCTTTTAAAAGCACTTGCTTGAGAGTAGTCATCATGTCAAATAAAATATATCAATAAATTAAGAATGATTTTTAAGTAGAGATTAAAAATCTCTTACCAAAAAATAAAAATGAAAACATTATCACCATGCTTGCTGGGAAAACTGGATGAAGACATACAAAAAAATGGACCAGGACAACACCTTCACACCTTATACCAAAATCATCTCAAAATGGATAAAAGACTTGGATGTTAGACCTGCAATCATAAAATACATAGAGGAAAACCTGGGCAAAACCCTGCATGAATTTCACCTCAGAAATTCATTTCTGGAAACAACTACAGCTGAGAAAAAAAAATGAAAAAAAGCATAAGCAACTGGAACGACATCAAACTAAAAAGTTTCTGTACAGCAAGAGAGACAATAAACAAAACAAATAGAAACCCAACTGACTGGGAGAAAAATTTTGGCCTCCAGACAAGTGACAAGGGCCTGAGAACAAAGATCCATAAAGAGCTCATACAACTCAACAAGACCAAAGCAAAAAGTCCAGTCCAAAAATGGGGAGAACTAAAAAGACACTTCACCAAAAAGGAGATACAAATGACTAACAAGCATATGAAAGAATGCTCCACATCATTATTAATCAGGGAAATGCAAATTAAAACCACACTGAGATACCATCTTACACCAGTAAGAATGACCCGTATAAATAAAACAGACAACAGCAAATGTTGGCGCAGATGTGGAGAAGAAGGAACTCTCTTACACTGCTGGTAGGAGTGCAAACTGGTCCAGTCACTATGGAAGACTCTGTGGAGGATCCTCAAACAATAGAAAATGGACTTACCATTTTACCCAGCAATCCCACTACTAGGAATCTACCCTGAGAACATGAAAACACTAATTCAAAGGACACCTGTATGCAACTCTGTTAACAATTGCAGCTCTATTTACAATTGCCAAGATTTGGAAACAAACCAAATGCCCCCAAACCAATGATTAGTTGGAAAAAAATGTGGTCTATATACATGGTGGAATACTATGCATCAACCAAGGAGCACAAACATGTCATTTGCAGCAACATGAATGGAACTAGAAGGACTCATATCAGCAGAATTAAGCCAAAAAGAAAAAGAGAAACACAGGATGGTCTCACTTATATGATGGGTATAGGAAAAAAACAAACAAATGAATAAGAAAAATTAGAAACAACCAATGGGGCAGAACAATGGAGTGAGAGAGGAGAAGGGGGAAGAAGGTGGGGGAGTCAAAGGACACAAAAGAACAGGATGGTTAACAGGTGTTAGGGAAATGGGAAAACCCTGGGGTACTCAATAATGTAATATATATATATATATATATATATATTTATATACATGCACATATATAATGTAATATATATACACATAAATAAATGCAATTAGAAAAATTTAATTTAATTAAAAAAAATCTGCCATCACAGAGATAGTTATTCTCTGTGGGCATCTCTTCTATCCTATTCCCCATTACACATTCCCAGAAATAATAATCAGTACATTGGATTTGATGTTTATCATTCCTGTGGTATTTAAAACGTTTAAATCACACATATGAGTGGATAATATATTATTTTGCATGGTTTATAATTTTGCAATTATGATATTGTAATATGTAATACCTATCTGTAACTTGTTTTCTTCCCACAAAAAAAAAAAAATAGAAAAAAAAAGAAAATATCACCATGCTAATGACAAAATGTCAGCTGTTGTACAAGTAGGGTCAAAACTGAATTTATTAATTACATTCTGTTTCTACTTCAGATATGAATTAAAAAATTTAATTTAGCTAAGAAGCTCAGCTTGACTACATATCATTAGTATCCACTATGATGTTAACTGTACTTGAAAACACATAGGCCTGTTAGAAAATTGCATTTTTGTATTTCAGACATGGAAATAAAATTAATATAGTGCTTTGGCCATTAATACCTTACTCAAATTTATTATTACCTAAAAATTCTAAACTTTTAGCTTTATAAAAACAAAATTAAATTTAAAATAAATCTTCAAATTACTAATCAATTCTTGACCTCTTGGTATCAATATTAACCAGTTTCACACTAATTATTTATAGCTCTTTTGAAAAATCACTACAATTTTCTCTTCCTATCTGTAAAGTGTTAGCTTTGACTAATAAATTAAAGCGATTAGCTGAGCTCATTTCCTCCTTTATTATTTGAAAACACTTTATGGCACTTAAATGAACATTTACATACATTTATTTTCAACATCATTTCATAGTTGAATGTCAACAGAAATATATCAGTGTTTTACTCATGTCATGTCTTATAAAATGTATAACAAGATTTATTTCAGAGTGAATAGAAAAGAAATATTTCAAAATTTACATCATCAGAAAAGCCCAGCCTAAATAGGATTTACACTTCTAACCAAGCATTATACTCACAGGAGGAAAAAAAGAAAAAAGGATTCTCATCTACTAAGAGATTAATTTCCCCTCTCCACAATAATTTCAGCAAAGGTTCATACGATTCTCTATCCAGTGACACTGCTGGAGAATCTGGGCACACAGTTGCTGTTGCAGGATATATGGCTCACAGAAGGGGGTACCTGGAGGCTCCAGTCATTTGTACTGGAGTTGAGAGAGTAGGGAGAGTATTTCTGATGCCCAGAACCCCCTTTCTATCTTTCTAAGTTGACTCTATTTATTCTTCAGCTTTCAAACATTCTTTATAGGTTAGATAAGGCTCCTTATAAAAATATTCCATGGCCCTGAGAAGTTTTCTTTGTCACATAGACCAGCTTTTAAATAAAAACACTCATTTTATTCTTTGATCATTTGCCTACCCTACACCCCACTAAGTTATAAATTCCAAGAAGACAAATACCATGTCTACTCATTTTGACCACAGTTTTGTTACACATTGTGTGAGGAGAGATTGAGATTCAGTCTAAATAGCAGACATTGAACACATAATTTTGAAAATAAAAAAAGTTGTTACTGTAGAAATTTGCTACTTATCCTGAGATAGAAATGAAAGAAGATCCCTGAGTTCAACAAAAACTCACTCTTGACATGTATTTTAGGAACTGGTTGGACACTGAATATAGCCCCACAACTGTTCAGAGTTTGCAAGAAATGTCAGTGGACCAGGATATATCCATGATCACATACATCCCACAAGAACAACTTTCGATCTACATTGTACACATTACTTTATTCAATCAATCCTCTTAATATATTGGGGCAAAAGTGTTAGGACAGAAACAAATTTTTTTATATTCACAGAATCATTTTGTAACAGGGTAACAAGGCTGAATTGGGGGCTGTGGCCCCATCTTTGTAATAAAATGCAGCTGAGGAGGAAAATGCCATTGTGAGAACGGACTTGACAAAGCACGTGGATCAAGAAGTGAAGCTTTGTGAGCAGAGAGCACAGGCACTAGAAGAACACGGATTGTGAGAGAGCGAAAGAGTGCATGCAGGGAGAAGGAGACATGAACACCCAGACCTGAGTGGAGGAGGAAGGAGCCCAGCCTAGTCAGGCCTAGAAGGGTCACAAACTTTTAGAACCCTGGACTTGGTTATGTCTGTCCTAGAGGGCAGCTCACTGGAAAGAAGTCTTGGTTACCTGTATCCCTGACAAAGCAGGGGGTTGTGCTGATTATAGACTAGGTGTCTGTTCACTGATATTTTATTTCCCCTCTGTTTTAGTTGTTTAAAAAAAAAAAGAAAAAAACCTGAGAAGATTGCTGTGCCTTCCACCTAAAGATCAATAAAGCAAACACACCTGCATATGTGAGTTTTGGAGATTGCTCCTTAGTGTATCCACTTGTGATTCCCTCAAATTACCCATCACAATAGTGGGCTTTTGGAGAATAATTAGTGAGTATTTAATGAATAAATGAAATATCTGAATAAGGTGTTATGGCATAAATAAAACAGCATAGACTCTGAAAACAAATAATTCTGTCCAGGAGGTTAATTTAGTGTAGCTGTGCAGAGAGGGGCATTTCCACATGTTCTCATAGCTAGGATAGTAAGAAGGGGGTGGGGGATTTATTGAAGAATTGTCCTTGTCTTTAGCTTTCTTATCTTTAAAAGTAATGTTGCAACCACTCATGAAACATAGGAAACAGTGAGATAATATATGTATAGTTTAAAACCAGCAAGCTACTGTAGGATGAGTTAGTCAGGCTTTTCCCTCCATTAACCTGTAACAAGCAGCTGAGTTACTACATCTTCCCCATGATTGTGTAGTCCAATTGGGAGGGGGAAAGAGAGGAAAGAAAGGAGGAAAAGTGAGGGGGAGAGGGGAAGAAGGGGAGAGAGAGGGGAGAAAGGGGAGAGAGGGAGAGAGGGGGAGAGAGGGAGAGAGAGGGAGAGAGAGACCAAGAGACCAGAAATGTCATGAAGATTCCTGGGGGTGGTTGGGGAAGGCTCACCTGCCTCCTGCCACTCCCTGGCTGTGGGCAGGGCCTTGGCCTGCCCTGCCTGGTGTGTCTGTGTAACTACTAGAACCAATGAAGAACCTATGCAAAATTGGTGAGCCTAATGCCTGCACTACATTTGGTGTCACAGACAGGCTGGTTTACCCTTACAATTGGTGGCATTGCATTTGGTACTAAGGATGGGATATTTGAATGCAAACAGAGGACACAGATGGTGGCATAAGATGGCAAGATAGTTCAAAACAGTCACACGAGTAGGAGCTTAATTGATTTTTAAGTAGACGGCACAGTATATTTTCAAGATATTAACAGACTAAAAAAATGTTATCTAGAGGGTTTTCTTTCATTTTGCTTTTGTTTTATAGTGTTTTATAAAAACATAAGAAGTTGTCATTATGCATAGATATAAATATTCAGTTATAGAATATTTTTTTCTTCAGTTACTTTTACTTCACTTTCATCCTCTCAAGCATTGTCTAGCGCTATGTATTTGTTCCATAGGTGAAATTTGGGACTAAGGATATTATTCATTTTATTTTCTGAGAAGATAGCATTGGGGAAAAAATTAAAATATAGTTTTTTTGCTTAAATGGCTAAACATTTGTTCTGTATCATATTGTGACAAGTGACAGTGTAAAACATTCACTGGGTACTCAGGACATTGAACCCATTTTTTTTTTTTTTTTTTTTTTTTGAGACTAGGTCTCGCTATTTTTGCCCGTGGAACCACAGGCTCTCATTGCCCAGGGTACCACAGGCTCAAGCAATCCCCAGCCTCAGCTTCCCAGGTAGCTGGGATTACAGGCACGCACCACCACGCCCAGCTATTTTTTTTTTTTTTGGAACTAGGTCTCGCTACTGGCCCCAGGCGGGACTCGAACTGCGATCCCTAGCCCCGGCTACTTCATAGGCTGAAGCTTACAAGCACAAGCCACCGTGCCCGGCCTGAACCCATTTCTTAAATAAGAGGCAAAAACCTTTTCTTGACTTTTTGATGAGAAGCCAACAAGAACAAAATTAAAAAAAAAATCTTTCATAGCCTATTGATTCATTTCCTATTTTCCAGCTAAAATTTTAGAGGATAAATCTTGATCTAAATTGCTTGTCCTATATGTACACATATATAATCGTCTCCAAATGTTCACTATTATGTGTTACAAGGCAATCTCAATGTAGCAAATGAGCAGAGAAGGAAGATTTAAAGTTGCCCAGGGACAAGAATCAAAAGAACATACCTTCTTTTCAAATTTTAGTTGATGAATTTGTAAAACCTGTGTGCTTTATGAATGTGAGACTCTAAGGAATTTCAGTGGCTAACCTTGCCTTGTTTTTCCCTCTTTTTTCATTATGCTTGACATTTCTCAGGCAGAGCTTCATTACAGACAAGCGATCTATGGCAATGAACTGGGAAAATGAGACTTAGCTGTGAATGTGGGGAAAGAGGAAGAAGAAACAAAAATGAGCACCAAAATGAAATAATTTTTGTAGTTCCATCACTGCTGTGCGATGTGCCTGATTGAAATATGAGCAAATGCCACAGAGAAGACTTATAAGATGCAAATCAAATTAATTCTTTTTGATTTGTTATTCAGATCAGTAATCTGGTGGCTAACACAAAGTAGAAGTGGCAAAATAGGTCAATTAGTCCACATTTTCCTACATTGCAGAATCACTTGGTTGGGTACAACAGCAAAGGGCAAAAAGGGCAAATTTTGCCTAATCACCTTCTAGAAAAGTATGCCGTAATTACAAGAACAACTGGACATAGATAGAAATGATTTTCCAGTTAGCAGTCCTTCCGGTTTCTTCATCTCTTATTTCTGCTTTTCATGAGATCCAACCTGTGATGATGTCTAGGAGATGATGGTAGTAGGGACTAGAGTAGGGTGGGACTGACATTTTCTCCTCACCTTGAGATCAAAGCAGGAAAAAATCTAAAGAAAGGACCGCTAGAGAGGATCCAAAGTGTTGTTTTCTTCAGGGCTTTGTTCTGCATTTTGTTAGACTGATTTAACAGAATTTATTTGTTCACAGGCCTAGGATTAATGAAACAAGTTAATCAATTTTATTAATCGGTAATGAATAATATTACTTGCACTTAGCCACATATTCATACAGCAATCAGTACAAAACTTCCCTCTTATCTGAACAGGAAACTAGTATATTGACAATGGAGTATATTGTAATCTGAATACTTAGACAAAAGACAGAGAGGAGTGTCCTGGAAATTTGATTAATTAGTTCTGGCTCACACCAACTGTAATTTTCATTATTATATACATGGTCTCTAGACCCACTGTCTCTTTATCCAGTTACTGAAAGATGGCTGCTGTTTGTTTCTGCCTCTTTGGTTTATATAGTTCCTTATCAATGACCCCCAAATGCATTTCACATACACACATACATGCACCCACACACACACAAGTCACTAGGCTGACTGAATAATGATCCATTAAGGAAATAGGTAGAAATACAAACTCAGGAGATCCATTCCAAACAATATTAAATCAGAATTTCCAAATGTGGAGGACTGAGATTTCACTTTTTCATAATCTCCAAGGGCATTCTGATAGGCAGTTCACATCAAGCTCTCTTGGCTAAAAATCCAATAATAAGCATGTCATTTTTCACCAGAGCATTTAATGTAATTGGATAGCTTTCCATGTAGTCAATTTAAATCACATGTCAGTGAATACTTAAGATGACAGCTGGGTCACTTCCCCTTGGTATTGGTGGCAACAAAAGGTATTGGTAGTTTCTAGATTCCTTGATCATTCATTTAAATATTATTTAGTTTCCTTTCATATAGTCACATCACTGTTAAAATATTAACTGTAGAGCCCCTCTTTGCAAGTTTATAATGCAAAAGATAAGATTTTCCCATAATAGAATTTATAACACATCTGCTATTCTTCCAATTAAAAGTTCTCCTCAACACACATTTTTCAAGTTTTTAGAGCACTGGTGAAGTCTCTAAAATCTTCCTTTTATAGAAGAACAGGGAAAATTCTTCTAAATTTGACATCATTTATGAAACTAGTGGCCTCCTCTTGGGAGAATAATAGCAATTTTCCATCCTCGGTAAGTTTCTTTCTTTTTTCAGTTTAGAATGAAACTTCCTGCAACAATTTCTGGAAGCTTTTAGGTACTTAATGTATTTTATGTTCCTGAGCCAGGTTTCTATTATGATTCATTATTTACAAAACAGGGTACAGGAAAAAAAAATAATGACATGATTTGGGAAACTTTCAGTTTATATTAGGATTTAAAAAGAACATTGCTGAGAATTTACTACTCAGAAGAAGTTGAGCTCTTCAGTTAACAATAATATATATACTAATATTTTAGCAGATGATAAAGTGATGAAAAATGTTTAACTGATTTTTATGTCTATCTTGTGAAAAACTATTCATTTTCATATAAATGCCTTACATGAGAAATAATATAACAATATTTACTCTTTGCTCATAAATCAGTTTACAAAAATTCTGTCATTAATCGCTGGTCCAGATAATTGTTTCACAAAATATAACCATTGTAACTACATCTAGTCTTTCCAGGAATAGCAATTTTAGCTGATAAATTTTTCTTTTAGATTCACTTTATTTCTAGGGAAGTTTTAGGCTCACAGAAAATTGAGCATAAACTACAGGAATTTCCAGGGACTCCCTGATACTATTTATTCATACCAAAGTGTTTTTATCATATATGTTAGTGTCTATCAACTATTAGAAGCTGCTCGGCCCATGGTAGAATGTGAAGTTATAACATATTTTAGGGTGATGCAGCATATAATTAATGAACTGTCACTCAGAGACATAAGCAAAGAGATCATGGCATATGTGCTAAGTGCTTGTGATCTCTTACCTAATAGGGGAGAATATCTGATGGAGTCCAAGACTATTCAGCTTTGTATGTGAGTGGGCAACATTTGTCTGTAAAATAAAACCAGACAAAGATTCTACAAAGTTGCACAGTCTTCTACCTAGAAATCATGAACACAAATCATTTTTATTATTAGCAAACTCTTTGTCTCTTTATTGTATATTGGAAGTAATATCTGAGCAGACAGTATTCCATGTACTGACAGGTTGATAAGGTAGTCAAGTCAGTGACACCAGGAGTAAAAAAAGCTCATATTGTTGTGAAAGGTTTTCTGAATGGAGACACAGTAAAAATATCAAATCTAACTCATTATAGAAATCCCATGCTATTACCCAAGCCCTCTTAACACTAAGTGTCTACTTGGTATACCATAAGGCATTAATCGCTGATAATGGACTCAGAATGTCAAAAAGCAAGAGAACTGAAGACTGAAACCATACATCTAAAGACTTGAAATAATGTGGTAATAGAAAGTCTTAAAAATAGACACAATACAAAGTTTGGTGGGTCAGCACGTGAGGTAACATGTGCCATATTTTTGGAGGATCAATCATCAATGGGACAGTCTTGTCAATATTTAAGTAAAGTAGCTTGAAATCTAGATCTAATGAATGATAATTTGGAGAATATGAAAAAGATGGAAGGATGTGCAATAGTTCCTCAAGTCCTCTGAAATGGTTACTTAGAACTGCCATAAGTGATGGTGACTCCAGAAATCTCTTGCAGGAGTCTTCAGGGGAAACCATCTAAGTGAACTGAGTGCATTAGAAAGATGTGGTCTGTGCACAAAATGGAATACTGTTTAATTACTCAATTTGGAAAATGTAATAATAGAGAACAGAAACTCTTTGATGCAAGTCTTTCCAAATGAGCTTTTTTCCACATACCATCTTAGAGGAGGTCTCTTAGCCCTTTCTGGTGCTTAGAATCACACAATTCCTAAGATCATGGAATCTTAATTTGGAAAAACTGTAATCAAATAGTAGTCCCATAAACTAATAGAAGAATGAACTTTTAACTGGTTAGATAGCCTTTCTGAGCTTGAGTCTCCTTATGTGCAAAGAGGATAAAATAAAACAATTCAGTGGTAAGGATCTAGTATAATAATGTATGCAAAGTGGCTACATAATGTATGCAAAGTTAACAAAGAAAATGTGCAGTTAAATATAAGGTTTAAAAAATATATATGAAAAACAATTTTCCCCAAGTCTTCTGAACTTTTAGGTGCCATAATTATGAGCATCCATACACCTGCTAACCACAGGAAGTTGTTTCTGTTGGTTTTAACCTAGGCAGCAAGCCTTGATGTGAGCTGAGTTTTTGACTGTAAATATTGCAAATGATTAATAATGAGTTTTTGACTGTAAATGGTTATAAAATCATTCTAGGCCAGGGCATACTCCATGATGCATCTCACTTTTTTGTAAGTAACATCTCCAGAATTAAAGTTCAATATGGTGAGGGAACTTTACTTTCCTTTTTTGACACTCAGAGTTAGCTTCCAAGAAGTGGACACGTATTTGAGGACCACTAGGTTCCCAACTGAATAGGAACACCAAAAATCCCTCTAACATTTGACTAGATTGGGATAACATCTAGTAAACAAGGACATTGAATGCTGGACAACAACTGCTACATGCAAATTTTAGAAACATTTCTCACACTTAAAGTGATTATCCTTTGAGGGCCTCTAGTTTGGGGAAATAGTAATGATTTGTCATTAACTGTGTTTAAAGTTAAAATCCCATTATGTCATAGTCACTCTATTACACACATTGCTAATCACCTCCAGTCGACCAAAATATATTCTAAAGAATGGTTCATCTTACTGTGCTCCATATCATAGACCCAGCAACAAATGAGAATCAAAGATGCAAGTGAAGTTCTGCTAAAAGCAGAGAATATCCCAATGTCAAGAGCTTCTGCTTCATTTCTTGAATATTTAGCAGTTACCCAAGAGAAGCAAAGATCCAAAATCATCAGAATGATTCAGCTTTTGTCCAGTTCCATCTCCAAGACCAGAAGGAACCTCAGGCCAATTAACCTCAGACTAAACCTCAGGTTTAGTCTAGCTCCTCTAAGAGCTACAGTACAAGAAGCTTCCTTTAAAAAAAAAATCCTTTTTTACTCTGCTGGTGGGAGTGCAAACTGGTCCAGCCACTATGGAAGAATGGAAGACTGTGTGGAGGACCCTCAAACAATTGAAAGTGGACTTACCATTCGACCCAGCAATCCCACTACTAAGAATCTACCCAGAAGACATGAAAACAGTAATTCAAAAGGACACATGTATGCGCATGTTCATTGCAGCCCTGTTTACAGTTGCAAAGAATTGGAAACAAACCAAATGCCCCAAAACAGATGATTGGCTTAAAAAAATGTGGTACATATACACAATGGAATACTACGCATCCATCAAGGAGGACAAGGAGGTCTCACTTATATGATGGATATAGGGAAAAACAAACAAACAAGAAAAAATAAAAACAACCAATGGAACTGAACTGTGGAGTGAGAGGAGGGGGAAGAAGGTAGGGGAGGTAAGGACTACAAAAGATCAGGATAGTTAACAAATGTTAGTGAAGTGGGAAAGTCCCGGGGTTAAAAGAGAAAAAAAAAAAATTTACCAGATATTGGAAGAGAACAATGGGCCAAACAACCAACAACTGAACATCAACTTAACCAACCAACAAATCTCAGAAAAATGGGAGATGGAGTGACTAGAGGGGGGATACAGAGGGGAATATGGAGGGAGGAGGAGGGATCAATTAATGCACAATTGTGACAAATCAATTAAATGAATTTAAAAAAAACAAAAGAAAAAGGAGGAGAAAGGGGCACGGGGAATCAAAAACCTCTGAATCAATTGTGCCATAGGCAGGAGTGGAATTGCTAACTTTTGCTCTGGAGAAGAAACACCCCTAAAATAGAAATAATCACCCTTTAATTATAACAGGGTAATTACAAGAGTTTGGAAAGGTTCCTGAGAAACCTACCTAGAAAAATAATGTCCACTTTTCCCAGCTGATGTCTTCTTGCCCACCACTACAGGAAGAATAGTATTTGCCCCCAGCAACAGGAGCACATAATAAGATGACCATGTCCCAATCCCTGCAGCCTGTGCATATTGTTCCTTATAAGACAAAGGGGATTTTACTAATGTAATTAATTTAATGATCTGTCAGGAGGTTATCCTAGATTATACAGGAGGTCTGATATAAACACAAGACCCTTGATTAGCAAAAGCAGGAGCATCAGAATCAGAGAAGATATGAAAATAGAAGTAGAGGTAATACGTGAACACAAGCGAAGGGGTGTGGCCATGTGTAGAAGCTGAAAAGATAAATATATTCTGCCCAAGTACTTCTAGAGTCCTGCCAATAGCTTGACATTAGACCAATAAAGATCCATTTTGGACTCCTGACCCCTAGAATTATAAAATAATTAATATGTGTTGTTTTAAGTAAAAAAAAAATTGAAGCAACATGGGTTTACAACATCATATATAATTTAGACATACAGGGTTACTCCATTCAGATATTGTTACCACACCACACACACCACCAAGACACCCATTGTCCTCTACCATAGTTCATTGATTTCTCTCTTTGCTCTCCATCCTGCAATTTTTTCAAGCAGCCTCACTTCTTCAGTCAGCTTTTTTTAAAAAAATTATTTATTTATATATAAATTTCACCTCTCTGTGATCTCTGGGGTTCACCCTCCCAACTGTTCCCTCCCTGCCACATTCTCACCACCCCAGGTTGTGTACTTCAATTTGGTTATTGGCTTGTTTTGACTTTTCTTTATGGATATTTTGTTATCTTTCCCATGTCCCATATAGTAGTGAAACCATTTGGTTTCTGTTTTTTTCTTTTTGATTAAACAAGTCCATCCATGTTATCATAAAATCATCCAATTTGTCATTTTTAATTGATGAATAATATTCCATTGTGTATATATACCACACTTTTTCATCCAGTCATCTGTTTTTGGACATTTTGGTTGTTTCCATGTCCTTGCAATTGTAAATAGTGCTGCAATAAACATCCAAGTACAGGTGTCCCTTTGTACCCACATTGAAGTCACCTTTAGGTAAATTCCAAGGAGAGCAATTGCTGGGTCAAATGGTAGTTCCATTTTCACTAATTTGAGGGTCCTCCATAAAGCTTTCCATAGAGGTGCACCAGTTTACATTCCCACCAGCAGTGTAAGAGTGTCCCCTTTTTTCCACATCCTCGCCAGCACTTGTTGTTGCCAGTTTTATGAATATGGACCTTATCATCATTTTTGATGATGTCAGTTCACTATTGTCATTGTTGTATATCAAGGAGCACATTCCATATTATTCCTACCAAACGTATAACATGAATATAATCAATCATAGTACTTTATCAAGGGAAGGAAGTGACATAGATAAAATGCCAATCTAGGGGATTGTACTGATTCACCACACAAGAAACTACTCTGTAATTAATTCAAGAACAAAAAGACAGCTACCTAATATATTGAACTAACAATTGTAATGCTGGACAACTTGCATCACAATGTCTCTAGACTAGAAGACTTGAAAAATCAAAATTGACTCATATGCATATTTCTTGATTTCTATAAGAGTAACTGTAAATTCCAAAGCATTCTCCATTGAATAGAGCTAAAATTGAACTCTCAAAGAATATTCCTTGTTGAAGGTTCAAACAAGATACAATATTAGCAGCATTCAAAAGCATTTGTCTTTGAAACATCAGTTTTCAAAACCAAAAGTCACTGGAGTTCTGAAATATCCTTCAGAGAGACAGTGGAGCAGAATTTGAAATTCATGTCAAAATACTTTAATGAATGTTCATCAGGGTAACTATTCCTAGTAAAATCCAGTAGGCTTCTTTAAATCCTATGTGAAAGAATTTTTTTTTCATTGTTAGAATATATTCACTATTCAAAGAAACTTAGAATGTGCATACTCTCAGGCAATTTCTGACTTCAAAGATTCCAATTTGGGAGAATTAAAATAGATGATCAATATATTCCCCAGAAGGAGTTGCCCATCTATGGAAATGATACTTGATGTCCACTGAACAGCTTAAGACAGGCAGACCGGGAAAATATAGGAAGGAGCAAAGCTTCACAGAAATACATGAGCTATAGGCCTGTACTTCTCATACTTTAATGTTCATTTTAAACAGTGAGAATCATGTGAAATTGCAAATTCTGATTTGGCAGTGTTATCATGATTATCAGTTTTGAGGCCCTGTCTCCCAGCCAGGAACTCACCTAGACTGCAATGCTAAACCCAGGCCACGAGACCACCACGAGCTGGTGTCAGTGAAGCCATGCAGGAACTCTGCTGAAGGAGGCAAGCAAGCAAAAAGAGGCAAATTTGTTTGGAAAAAAAAAATATGAGGAAAACTTTATTAAGGAAAAAAGAAACAGAAACAAGGTTTCTCCCGAGCCCACCTATAGGGTAAATGAGTTATCAGGATTTTTCAGACCCTCCTGATATTTGTCTCTATGACTAGCACCTGTGGTATTGCACCCTCCCCCCATGGTTGTACATGTGTGGTCCAATGGGTGAGCACATGTGTAAGTTGGCACACCACGACCTAGAAGGTGGGGCGTAAGGGGAGGAATCACCCTGGGGTAGGGGAATTCAGAGAGCCACTCAAGTGACTGTTTCCCTGTCTGCTGTTTTCCCTGGCTCACTATTAAGAATCCTATGAAGATGGTGCCAAGGGTGCCAAAAGTTCCTTTAGCTGCTACAACTAATGACTAACCTATCCAGATTGAGATGGTTGCAAAAACAGTGGCATAAAAGGCAGGATGATTCAACACAAACAGAAATGGCGCCCTCTGGGGCCTGGGGCAACATTGAGGGGTGGCTGAACATAAGCTGGTTGTACTAGGTGGATGGTTTGGCATGTAAGAGGGTGACACTGTTTGTGGGTGAGAGGCAGGCAAATTACCTCAGACTGCCTCACAAAGGAAAAGCTAGTCTTTAAAGTCGCCACTACCAGGTCCGTCCACCCTCTTGTCATAGCAGTGCAAGACCAGGTGAACAGAAACAGGGTTTATTAATGAGAGGATAAGGAACCAAGAGCCCCCAGGGCCGCCCAGGCCCCTGAACACCTCACCCCAGTCCAGCCAACACCATGTTCCGTTTTCCAACATCTCCCCTCTTGTCAGGGACAGACTTCTCTTCAGTGAGCCGCCCTTCTCAGGACAGACTTAACCAAGGCTTCTTTCCAGCTAGGAGGGGCAGAGGTAACCAAGTCCAGGTTTCCAAAAGCTCAAAGCTTATCTTCTCCGCCCAACCACAGCCTGGGCCGGGCGCCATGCAGGTGTGTGTCTCTGTTGAGTTGCCTGCATGCGTTTTTACAAGAGCTCTCATCCCATGCTCCTATACCACCTGTGCTGTCTTCTTGCAAAGCTAAACCTCTTGCTCCACATGCCTTGCCAAGTTTCTGCCCAGTGGCATCTTCCTACTTAGCTGCATCCTATCACAGAGATAGGATCACAGCCCCCCCCCAATTCAGCCTTATCACCCCCTTGCAACATGGCTGAATTGGGAGGCCGTTGCCCCCATTTTTGTAATAAGATGCAGGTGAGTTAGAGGATACCACCCCGGAGACAGCAGAGGAGGAAGAGGCTGGCCTCTTGCTTCAGGCTCACCCACCGGTGACACAGAAGATGGAACTACAGTCTGTGGCCCCAGAGTGTCAGACTGCTAGGCCACCCCAGGTGATGGAGTTCACCACCCATACATCCAAGCAGAACTGGTAGACTTGGCTAAACAGTTCCATCAGAAAACAGGAGAGCCCTGGGCAGCTTGGCTGCTGCATTATGTGGGACCCGAGTTGCCAGAATCATTTGCACAGCACAGGAGATGGAGAAACTGGCCTCAGTGACCTTATGCCCATTATTGAGACAACGTTTGTCAAACAGTCAGTGTGATCGCTCTCTGCTGGACTGGATCATGGCTGCTGTGCAAACAGTCTGGAGTGATGCAGGAGACATGCCAGAAACTGTGATTGAAAGTGGGTGACCCCAAGAAGACTTTTTAACTTAACTTAAAACACATATATGCCTGCTTCTCTCTCTAGAGCAGGCAACTAGCAGTTTCTTTGCAATTACCTTTAACTTTAAGTAGCTACACCTATGCCTGCTTCTATCCTTAGGAAACAGGCTACAAGCTGGCCATTTACCTTTAACCTTTACCTTAAACTTGAACACCTCTGCCTGCTACTCTCTACAAAGCAGGCTGCAAACAGTTAATTAGCATTTACACTGTACCTGCCTACTATTGATATGCGAACATCAGCTACCAGCTTCTCTGCTTTCTTTCCCTCTTTCAGACCTAAAAAGAAAAACTTAAAAACAGTTTAAAACTCTATACTCGTGGGATCTTTCCACCATCCCCAGCCTTCTCAACCAAAATACCAAACCAATGCAAGACTATCAGTGCAGACTAATTTATTTCTAACAAAGTGACTTTCTAATTATCCTAATAACTACACAAGAAACATGTAAGGAAAACTGATTACTTTAACATTGTCCAAAACCTTTCTCAGCATTGTCCAAAGTCTTTTCCCCAGATTTCCCAAACATCCTCAGTGTCTCAGTCCTGATCATCTCACCAATGTCCAGTCAGAGTTCATCTCCAGACGCTTGAAGACATGTTCCTTTGGCTGCTCCCTTGGCTTGCTCCTCCTTGTCTTCCACGCTGTCTTCTCCTTGTCACCTTCAGGTAGCAGGAACTCCATGGTGCCGAATCAGCAAAGTTCACTTTCTTCTCAGGCCTAACTTTTACATGGCCTCTTTCAGACACAAGTCAAACTCAGCAAAACTAACTCCAACCCGGAGTTCTAATCTGCAAACTCCTTAACTGCATTCAGCACACATGCTGCCAGCCTGGGCCAGCCAAGTGTTGCAGGCCCCCGGTGGCCACATGGCCAATTTCACATGGCTCACATCTTGAATCTTTCTCTCTATCTGATCTCCATATTGACTTTCTGGATCCAAATTTCAATCCCCATCCCTCTTTGTTTGCACACCCTTTATATACCCTGATTTCCCGCCTTCCAGGAAACCTGTTTCACCTTGGCCATTTCACCTCTTTCTCCCCCTGCCTCTCCCTGAAGGGAAATTCCAACTAAGGTCATTCTCACATTTTAGCATCTGTCCTTGAAATCTACAATCTTAAACAGAAGAAAATGGGGGGGGGGGTAGCACACCCTATCATGATGGCAAAGATACACTGAACTAGTGTGTACTTTGGGAACTGGGGGAGCAGCAGGCCATGTTTAGTGTATAACTCATACACGCACAGTCCTAATCACAACAGGATTGAGGGACACGGCACTGAGAAATGCCACTTCATCCTCATTCAGGTCACTTATGGCAATTCTGCTAGATGGGACACCAGGTACATTGTGTCACTGCAATGGTGGCCACCTTGGGGAAAGTCGAGAGCCAGCACTCTCAGAAGGGACTATGGGTAATTGTTAACTGACTGAAAAGAAGCTTCTTAGCATCCCCTGTGCCCAAATGCAGACAGATGTAGTGGGAGCAAGTATAGATTATACTAAGATATGTTATGGGGGGGAGGATAAGCACACCCCCATTTAAATTCCTTCCACCTGTGCACAGCAGCTGCTCAGATATCAAACCTTAATGACCAGGATAGACAAGAGGTTTATTTCCAGACACGGGGAAAGCAAACTGAAAGAGTCCACACCCTCACAAGTGTTCCAAACAAATAGAGCCCCACTTCTGCTTCTCAAGGAGCTTCGTGGGGTTTACCTCAGTCTTAGGGCACTTCTGGTTGAAAACACCAGGCTGTGTCCTTGATTCCTGATCCTGTTGCTCCAATTGGCACCAGATGAATCCAATCAACACAGGTGGGGCTCAGGCGGGTCTCCCCGAGGTACGCCTGTCCGAGTGTCACCATGCTCTGCACTTCACCAGGGTCACCTCTCCTCCGCCTTCACACAGCTCTTGCTCCTCAGGAACCAAGTGCTGGGGCGGTGAGCAAGCTCCAGAGAACTCAGCTCCTGGGTCCTTCTCCTGAGGCCCAAAACCTCCTCGCCTGACCCTAATTTCCAGGCTCTCACACTCACTTCACTCTCCAAAATCTTATCTCCTCCTTACTCCCCCTTCTCTCTTTTTTTAATCCTTCCCTTTGCTCCCCATTCACAATCATCGCCTTGGTGGTCTGTACTTGCCTTTCCCCTCTGGGCTTCGGGAGTCCCCACCTCAGGACCCTTCATTAGCCTAATCCCAAGTCTGCCCAGGTAATCACTTTACTGTATGTAAAAAGGGAAAATGGCCTTAATTGGCCTCAGGCTAGTCTTAGTCTCTGTCTTTCAAATGCAGGTGACAGTAATGCCTGCATTCCTTTCTCAGTGAAAAAAACTGTTCATATTGGGTCCCTGGCTTCAGATACATGTATGACCCAAAGCGCATCAGAGTCATGGAGACAATTTCAAAAGGACAAGAGGCTCACAGTGTTGAGTAGCTTCTGTGAAGAGGAGAGCTGGGGACTCCAGGCCCCAGGCATGTGCCCTGCACCTGGAGGTCCACTAGCTGTGCACCTTGGCCCAGGGGGAAGCTCTGTTTGCTTTTGAATAGAATGAGGGCCAAGGGACCTGTCCACAGGGGACAGACAGATGGGAACTGGAGGCCACATGTGGAGCTTGCTAACCGCTAATCCACAACCAATCTGCAAGTAGTAGATACAGAGGCACCCTATACATGGGAACCCAGGGAATTTTGGGGGTCTGAAAGCTACAGAGCCCAGAGTGCCAAGATGAAAGCAATGCGGTTACCCCAGGGATGTGCAATTGCCCCTGGTAGAGTATAAAACACATGTCTTGCCAATGCCGAAGTACATCCTGGGGGTGGATGCGCTAGGTGACCTCTGGCTACAAACCACAGCCAAAGAGTACCTTAGGGTACATGTGGTGAAGGCAGTGTTTTGAGGACATGCTGATCATTTGCCCTGGCAGTGCCTAGGCAAGTGACCAAATAATAAACAGTATTGATTACCAGGTGGCCACAAAGGTATTACAGGCACAAGAGTGAAGTTGGAGAAAGCAAGTAATGTACATATTGTCCCCATCCTTACAATTCACTGGTTTATCTGGTCAAGAAGCCTGATGGATCGGGGTGCATAATGGAAGGCCACCATGAGTTGAACAAAGTGGTCCCCCTTGCATGCATCCGTGCCTTCAGTGGCAGACCTGACGGCTCATCTGAGCCACAAGTTGAGCATGAATCACTTTGGAGCTGATCTGGCTTTTCTTTCTTTTCCATTGCCAGAGCACCAGAGAGTCAAGACCAGTTTGCCCTCACTTGGGGATGCCAGTAATAGGTATTCACTGTACCTCTGTAGGGAGACCTGCATAACCCTACACTGTGCCATAGTCTCCTGGCAGCTGATTTGATCCCAGTGGGAGAGTTCATTATCCATGCATTTATATCTTACCTCTGTAGTTGCCTGAAAAGTGGTTGGACTATCAAGGAAAGCAAACTGCAGAGACCTGCCTTAGTCTAGGATGTGTCTGCATAATCCCCTTTGGAATTTCTGGCATTTACTGCCATTGTCTTCACCTTCTCCCTGTCTCCTTTTCTTACACTATTCTGACCCTAGAAGTTTATTCTCCCAAGGATTCAATCACTTTGAGATTTTCAGGTTTCTATCATGCTCTTAGATGATGTCAGCAGAGCTGATCTGGGGGCTACTCCTTGAATAGAGAAATAAAGAAAATAAATGTCACCCTCACAAAGAGAAAAATCTTGCTTTTTCAGATTTGTTTAATTTCCTTCTTAGTTTGAATTGTCCTACAGCAAATGGTTTTTAACTTGATTGCAAATTAAAATGACCATCAGTTTTTTTAATAATTAATTTGATTTTTGTAAATTGGTTGCACATATGTGTGTATATACGTGTATATATATATATACATATATATATTTACATTGTTGTCTACCCCAAGGTTCTCCCACCACCTTGTTACCATGCACCATCACCTTGATCTTTTGTGCCCATCCCGCCCCCAAATAAACTCACCTCCCCCACTCTTGTTTTATGGTTCAGTTCTGCAGGTAGTTTGTTGTAATTTTTTTTTGTTCATTTGTTTGTTTTCCTAATATTCCTCATGTAAGTGAGAGCATCACTATTTCTCTCTTTCCTTCTAACCAGTGGAGTTTTCAAAACTGGCGCTACCCAGGCCATATCCCAGATCAATTGCCAAAATCTTAGGGGCAGTATCCAGCCACCAATGGTTGTTAAAGTTCCCTAGGAGATTCTAGTGTGAAGCAGAAATTGAGAACCACTGGCTTAGATTGACTTTTAATAGCTTATCAACAAAATTTAAACCCAACTCCTAACTTTAGTTTAGTAACCATCTTCCTGAACAAGTGTCATGATTGATAAAGACATCAGCACAGAAAAATCAAGCAAAGCTCTCTATTCTGTTTTGATTATTTTCCACCAGAGTTCTTTAGGTGATATTGCAGTGACTTTTCTGAGGGAGGTCCATGAAACAGGGTTTAAAGAAGTAGGGGACCAAAGAAAGGCTTACAGACCTGCTTCTCTCTCCGCAGCAGGCTAAACACTCTTCATTAGCATTTTTACTGATTACCTTTACCATTGATATGCAAAAGCCAGCCAACTGCTCTCTGCTTTTAGCTCTAAAAACTGTAGAAAAGAAAAACTTTAAAACAGTTTAAACTTTTCTCTTGTGGGTTCTTACCACCATCCCCAGCCTTTTTAACCAAAATACCAAACCAATGCAAGACTATCAGTGTAGACTAATTTATTTTTAACAAAGTGATTTTTAATTATCTTAATAACTACAAAAGAAACATGTAAGATTTAGAATACTTTAACATTGTCTAAAACCTTTTTTAATATTGTTTAAAGTTTTTTTCCAGATTGCCCAGAAATCCTCAGTCTCTCAGCCTTGATCATCTTACCAATGTCCAGTCAGAGTCCATCTCCAGATGCTTGAAGGCATGTTTCTTTGGCTGCTCCCTTGGCTTGCTCCTCCTTGTCTTCCACGCTGTGTTTTCCTTGTCTCCTTTAGGTAGCAGGAACTTTATGGTACTGGACCCAGCCAAGTTTACTTTCTTTTCAGGCCTGTCTTGCACGGCCTCTTGCAGACACTCAGCAAAACAAACTCTAACACTAGTTTAAATTTGCAAACTTCTTAACTGCATTTAACACACATGCTGCCAGCCTGGGTTAGCCAAAGGCTATAGGCCCCCAGGCCTGGCCATGTTTATATGACTCACATCTTTACAAGATGGCCAATTCCCATCTCTCCTTCATTAAACCTCTCTCTCTATCTGATCTCTATATTTAAATCTGAATCCAATCTCTCTCTTTGTTTGAACACCCTTTATATACCTTGATTTTCAGCCTTTTAAAAAACCAGTTTTACCTTGACCATTTTACTTTTTTCTCCCCCTGCATCTCCCTAAAGGAAAATTTTAGCTAAGGTTATTCTCCCATTTTAGCATACCTGTCCTTAAAATCTGCAATCGTAAACAGAAAACAATGGGGGGGGGGCACACCCTATCATCCATACATGCCTTCTCATCTTTCCTCTCAGTTAAATGAACATTTGTTGACCCTATTTCACTATAATCATCAGGAAGGAAGAAATGGCAGTGTCTGACCATAAACTGACATTAGTTGACACATACACATAGTGATTGATAATGCATAATAAATTCCAGCTTCAACATCCTACTGAATATGGAAACAGCTTTAGTCTTCCCATTATTGCAGAAAAGCACCACTTTATGTAACATCTATACACAGAAAGGAAAAAAAAATTGCTAGTAGCAAAGGAAAACAAGTTTAAACTATAATACTATCAATATCTTGATCTACAAACAATGTAATAACACTTTAGTCAGGATGAAATTGTCCACATCAGTAAACATTATCATAATAGAAAGTCATTATGCATCTATAATATTTTATATACTAGTGCATGTTTCTCTATTAATGTGTAAGATAATTAAAATGTATTCTTGTTTAGTAGTGTCCATAACACAATTTTTGAATATGTTTGCATAGAAGTGACAAGTCAAAATAATTTTTTTAATTTCTTCTCATATTGATTATATCAAAAGAAATTCTCCCAAATCCTAAATATTTAATTTCTTTTTTCTTTCAAATTAAAGTTTCCTTTATTTTTATTGCCTCATTCAATATTCCATTAATCAAATTTTATGATATTCTTATTGTTTCAGATACTGTGCTATACAGATAAAGTGATGGATAAAAACCAGAAAAATTTCTACTTTGCTAGAATTTACAATATAAACTAACTATGGCAAATGCTAAAGGATAATATAAAAAAAAAACACAGCAAATTCAGTGGGCACAGTCAGTGAATTTGTATACAAACACTTATAAAACCACCACCACAGTTAAGGTAATAGATTTATCTTATACCTCCCAGTGTTCCTTTTTTTACTGTAAAAGCATTCTAGCATGAGAATAACATTCTTAACAAATTTTGAAGTGCACAATGTTGTATTGGAGATCTCTAGAAGTTACTCAGTTAATATAAATGAAATATTATACAGTTTAAATAACAAGTCCTCAATCTCTCTACCCTGTGACTTTGGCAACCACTATTATATTTTCTGCTTCTGTGAGAATGACTATGTAAGTAGATCCATATAATATTTGTCTTTCTGTAACCGGCTTATTTCACTTACTATGACAACACAAGTCTCATCCATTATGTTGCAAAGACCATTTCCTTCCTTAAGATTGAATGATCCCTCCTATGAATATGTAATTTTTCTTTATCAATCTATCTGATGAACATTTTAACATTTTTTCTATGAAGCAATATTGCTAGATAACATGGAATTTCAGTTTTTAACTTATTGAGGAATGTTTTCCACAGATGCTGCATCATTTTGCATTCCCACAAACTGTGTACATTTACTCCATTTTCTCAAATCCTTACCAGCCGTTTTTTAATGTCATTCTAATAGGTGTGAAGTGATGTTATTATAGTTTTGATTTGCATATACATGATAATATATATATGATAATGATGCTGAGCATCTTCATATAATTTGTAAATATGATATGCATGTATGGTAATGATGTTGAGTACCTTTATATACATTGGCCATTTTAATTTGCATGTATGAATTGTATATAAGATAATGATGTTGAGTACCCTTGTATACATTGGCCATTTTAATTTGAATTTATGATTTGCATATATGATAATAATAATGTTGAGTATCTTCATATTACAGTTGGCCATTTTAAGTTTAACAAACTATTTTTGTTGTTACTTTGTTAGGTTAATTTAGATTCTGTTTTTTAATGGTAATGGCTGGTAAGCTATCTTCAGTTTAAACTACGGACATGAGTGTTGTTCTCATCAGTGTGTATGCTGCTAAGTAGTAATTTTACCAAAAATACACATTGGTACTTGTTAAAACCAACTTGTGTACAGTATCTTAAAATAGGCACCTGCCTACAATAACATTTCCATAAAGATACCCCAGCAGAGTTTCTTGCATTAAAGAAAGAGTACCTCATAGAAGATGGAGTACTGATTCTTCAATTTGTATTAACTCTCAATTTATAATTTACTGTATGATCTGAGAGCTTTGTGTGATTGAAAAACTAGTATGTTAAAGCTGTTAAGGTAGATATTAGTCACCAGACCCCAGGGCATGCAGACATCATCAGAATGCTCATCAATGACTTGATACTTTTTTCAGAGTGAAAGGAACACTTCATAGGTATTTGGTTATTTCATGGTGATGGAAAATCTTATTTAAAGTGGATATCCAAGACAACCAGACAATAACTCTGCATGATAATGTGAGCCTGATTTCACTGTGATTGATTTTGTATCATGATAGGTGTTACTTTGAGGTTGAATGGGAGTGAAAACCTTCCTTTCTTGCTCTGAAGATTATGAGTTTGGGTAAAGGAAAGTTCCATGGTAATTTCTATGTGTCTTATGGGGTTCTCAATTCTGAATGAAGGAGAGAAGAGAAAGAAAGGCATTCCAAACAAAGACACATGGCCTATGACTAAAAATATACATGAATTACTCCATATTTTTATTATATTAGCTTAAATATTACCTCTGAGTTAAAAAGTAACCAAGGCATCCCAAACAGAGAAGCATGATTCTGTGTGAAATAGAACCCCGACTGTAATCTGTTTCTCTGTCAGTTTTATATTTCACCTTTGGCACAAATATTCAATGCATTGCTTTTGCCTTTCATTAAACTGTGATTGTGTCAGTTCATGTGTATATCACATGAATGTGCAACTCAGTGAATCCTCACAAGCCAAACATACCTATTTATCCAACATTCGGATCAACAACAACAACAAAATCTTAGGTTAGTCACTGCCCTTCTTCTCATAAGTCACTGTTCTAGCTTGACATCATTACTTGGTCTCAGCTATATTTTGGTGTTGGGTAAATGGCTTTTATCTCCATTAGAGTGCAGTCTAGAGAGAAAGGCACAATTCTGGAGAAGTCAGTCAGAATACAATACAAAGGGGCAGATGGTGGCATTATAGCCACAGACTAGTGAACAGAAGTCAGCATACTTGTAAAATAAAAGACTTTTTTTTTTTACGTAATAGACCATAAGCTCATTTTTGACTTAATAGGCCATAGCTCTCTGTGAAAACTCTAGATGAACGTTTGTGCTCCAATAAAGCTTTATTTATATAACAAATAGGGTTCTATTTTGTTGACCCAGGTATAAAGTAAGCAGCTTCATGGATTATGGGATATTACGGAAAGAAATCAGAACTACTTCGGGAGAAAAAAACTTGTGAAATTTGGACTTCCTTCTAAATAAAAGACTGTTAACTCAGACATTTGTTATCTGGTCTGGTAGCCTCAGGGAGAATCTGAGTCTTAGAGTTTATATTTGCTTATTTCTATCCTTGGTCTAGTTTCTAACTTTCGATAATGTAGTAGTCAGCAGCAAGTATTAGGAAATAACTAAAAGCAATACTACTTTTGGTATATTTAGCAACATTGCTTAAGGAAAGCACTCTGGATTTCACACTTTTATAAATCTTAAATTTATTAAAAGCCAAATTATATTCCAACAGAATATGTCATGAACAATGGAACTTGTGGTTTCTATAATTGACAGCTTAACCATTACATAATGTCCACATTATTATGAATTGAAAAGAGACACAGTTATATATAAAAGAATGTTTCTTCCACTGGTAATTTTAATATGATACCATTCTATTCTGTTCCCCAAATATTCTTTTTTTTTTTTTTGAAACATAGTGAAATGGCTGTATCAACTGAATTCATTATGGTCTTAGTAGGGGGCATTTTTTCTATATATTTTCTTTTCTTTATTATATAATTTATTTATATGTAAATTTCACATCTTTGTAATCCCAATGGTTCGCCCCATTCCCACCCTCTCCCGCCACCCCTCCTACCCCAGTTGTGTACTTCAGTTTTGTTGTTAGCTTGCTTTGACTTTTCCTCATGGCTTTTGTTTATTTTTTCCTGTATCCCATATATTAGTGAAACCATTTGGTTTCTGTCTTTTTCTTTCTGACTTGTTTCTGCTAATGTGATTTCTTCTAAGTACGTCCATGTTATCATAACATCATAAAATTTGTCATTTTTGATTGATGAGTAATATTCCATTGATGAGTAATATATACCACATCTTTTCATCCTGGGCTTAATTCTTATCAAGAAAACACCCTAACCTTCCCTTGCTCCCAGAAATACATACACACAAAAATTTCCACAGGTAAATGTCTACCTCTGTATATAAGGCATTTTTATACAAGAATAAAATTTCTCCTATCCCTACCAAATTACTATCTACTGTCTTGTTAGGTAGAACCATGGAGTAACATCATTCTACAACTACTATCATGCCAGAAAAATTGAATCATCCTAATTGCCTTAATTCAGACTGCTATTAAAACATACCAGAAAATTGTCAGCTTAAACACAGAATCTATTTCTGCGGGTGGAAAGTTCAAGATCAAAGTGCTACCTTAGTTTCTGTTGAGAGTTCTCTTCCTGGCAATATTTCCCCATGGAAAAGACAGAGAAGAGAGTATAGAGGAAGGAGGGAGGAATGCAGAGTTATGCAGGCAAGCAGAATTATCTGCTATCCATACCAAAAAGTTAGAATTCTCTTTTTTAGAGAGATTTAATGGAAGAGAGAGAAAATATGTATTTGTGAGTAGAATGTTCTTAAGTGTTGTTAGTTTTCTAAGGTAAATTTGGGCATGCAACTGGTAACCCTGGGAAACAATTTCAAGGAAAGAATACAAAAAAAAAATCTAGCCTTGGAGGTACTGATTGGCACTGGCACTAAATTAGATTTCTCCTGCTGTTTCATGCTCAGCATGGTTTTCCATGGCAACTATGTTTAAATGGTTCTGCAAGGTGAACAGGTCAATACAATTACAGCCATTTATCTTACTACTCTTATTTTTCATATTAAGAAGTCCACAATGTTGTTTGAAAGCCTATTAAAATTTGGTCAAACGTGTCATTGTTTCATTGCAAAGCTTTTCAAAATTCTCTTGCAAGCAAATAATGTATTTATAATTCATATATAAATAACATATATAAAGTAGCATATATAAAGTAAATCTAAGTGAGTAACAATTTTCACTTTATAAATTAGGAATCGAGTTCTGAATCAAATAATGTAATGAATTTTAAATACAAAAACCTTGTTATGTCTTGGAGAAAACAAAACACTATTTGAAATAGCTTGATAAATCAAATAGTAATCAGAAATAAAATACATGACTTAGTGAAACTCAGCATAATATTTTTTGAAATTCTTTTTTTAAAAGGATTAATCAGCATTATCAGACTATGACGTTCAACAACCAACAGCGGGTAACAAGAAAAAACAAAACAAGAAAACCTGAATTAAAACACTTTTTTGGACTGATTACTATACACTTTCCATAAAAAAGCAACTAAAATAACCTGTTATACAATTGGTCACAAAAATGACCCTTGAGGTTTTTGCTCATACACATGAGAATTGTCTAAAACATATCTTTTTTGTAGTGGTAAAACCATGCTATCCCTGCATTTGGTTGAGTTCACTACTGTAGTTACCCTGTCACTTCTCTGACTTTCTTCTCCTGCTAAGCGTTTTTTCCCCTGACACTTAATTAAAACCTTCTGCCACTTCTCCAGCTACTTTTACTGTTGCAAGCCCCATATCCCTGATTTCATGGATTAGCAAAATACTGGTTTCATCATAACAGGGGCCAGAGTTTCCACCTCCAAAGATTCCTCCTTTCATGGACACAAAATTTGAAGATTATTTCTCTAATTGTAGCTTCAACTGTGTCAAATGGTTCCCATCTTTACCAAATCCATTGTAGTCACTCTCATGCCACCACATCCACCATCCTTGGTGCTACCAAAGCCATCTTGACTTCTCTAGTTTCCACTATGACCAAAGATTGTCATTCTCACCAAAATCACCTCAAAATCACTACTGAGGTTTCCAGAACCACTCTGACCTCTTTGGCTGGACGAAGCACTGGCGATCTCTTGCTTAGATAGGACATTCTTTACTTCACAGTTGTGGCCATTCACATATGGTATTTCTGAGTAACAGTTTTGTGTGGAGATCATCAAAGATTATAAAAGCAAAGCCTCTCTTTGTCACTGTCTTGATCAGTCATGATTTCAGTCACGTCAAGTTTCTCATACTGCACAAGGAAATCTCTTAGGTAGTATTCTTCAGAGTTGTCTTTAATGCTATCATCAAAAACCTCTTGACAGTTAAGTGGGCATCGTATTTTTAAGAATTTTTTCATGACACAGTTCTCTTTGGTTCTATAACTTTTCCATCCATCACCTTGTATAGTGTTACATTCATTGCATCCACCTCCTCATCCATGTCAGAAATCCAAACCCAAAGCCTCTGAAATGGTAGGTGTTTAGAACTCTTGTTATCACACAGTTTGCGAACGTCCCACGTTGCTCAAAATAGCTTCTCAGATTCTCATTGGTTTTTCAAAGTTTAAGCCTCTGAGAAAAACTTCCACAGCTATTTTGGCTCCTCAGGATCTTTGACTTAGACTTGAAGGCAGTGAAATTGCAGACTTTCACAATGCTTACTCAGCAGTTCCGTGAGACTACAAGGACATTTCTTATCAAAACCAACACACACAATAATAATCAATAAATCATTTAACTATCAACATAATATTATTTATTGATGAAAATAGTGCATTGATTTTAATATTTGCACATCTTACCAGAAACTGAAGAAAAATTATCCTAATGTGGTAACACCTTGATTCGAAAAGTGGAGAGGTGACTTTTACAAATGACTTTTAACAACATCGATGCAAATTGTGTGGTTGTTTAGGCAATTCTATAAAATGACACTAAAACCTGGCATAGCCATCCACATTGCTAAATGCTCTATGAATTCATAGATATTTTGCTAACACTGTTAAAATGGCAACAATTTTGGACAGGTATTGAATTGATTTGATTTGGTTTGATTTCTGGGAACAAAATAATTGCAAGCACCCAAAATTTATTCATTTGTAATTATTTAAATGCTTTCTTGAGGTCTTTTACTGTTCCTTTTGAGTTGATTATCCTATTTAAAGTGAAAATTAAAATGTCAATATCAATGACCCAATTTAATTTTGGGTCTCAAAAAAATACAGATTCGCACTGTAACCTCTAGAAATCATATGCACTTAGTGCATCACAAAGCTGGAAAAGAATTATATTCTAAATAGTTGTTAAATATTTAATACAGTTCAGAGTTTGATTTGATAAACTTAATAATATTGATTATGGAAAAAAATAATACTAGTTTGGATTTCTCTGGTCTTTTTGTACTGATCATTATGAAATTTTTTCTGAGCATCATTTGAACTTGCAGATGTTCAACTGCTCCTGAAGTGTTTATGCTGAAACAAAGTGGGGTTGCTTGCTCATGAAGTGTGTAATTTGGAACAAAGTTTCTATTTTAAATGAATGAATTCCCCTTAGGACAGCAATACTCTCTTAAGTTTGCATGGAAAATTAGGCTCTTAACTTATGAACGGTGTTAATATTTTGAAAACGCTACCAGGAGAGTTTCCAATGTTTATGGAAATTGTGATGATAGCCAACCAGCTTCTACAGCAATTCCAATTCTTCTGTTTCATTATATTTAACTGCTTCAAATTGTGCTGTTAATACAAACAAAAAATTCATAGTAATTAAGTGGTAACAGGTTTTTTTTGTAAAGTCAATCTCCTCCCTCTTCCACCCTTCTTATTCTCCATACCTTCCTTCTTATTAATTCCATCAAAAAAGATTTTTATATTTTCATCTCAAAAGGCATAAATACCATCAAATTAATTGCTAAAATAAGAATGAGAAATAGAATACTTATACTAAAAGTGTTGCTATTATGCATTTAGTTTTTTTAGTTTCAAAAATTAAGTTTAAGAAGTGTCGATTCTTACATATGTGTGGCATGTAAAACACTTTGCTTTGACTTTAGAAGCTTGTTAATAAACATTTTAATGAAGAAGAGAAACATTTAAATACAACTGGGTAAGGGTGAATTGTGTTTGTTTTCTAAGAAGAACTTGGTATCAAAATAGAATAAAACAAATTGAAAATCAAGTAACTTAGAATTGAAAGAAATCATGGTATTACTTGAAAGAAGAATAAAGTGAATGGTAGTGTCCTTCTGAAGGGGAACTAAGTGACTTAGAGAAAAAAATTATAATACTAGGCTAGGAATCAGAAGACTACTAGTTTGGTGGGACTCTGGGCTAAATCACAACCTTCATAATACCGTTATTTTCCATTAAAATACTGGGTATAGATTGAATAATATGATGCTTATAAAAACACAGATTTTAATAAAATCCACTTTCCTTTCTTTATATAGCTACCAACTATCATTAAAAATGTCAATACTTGCCAGTGTTATTCCTTGACACCCCTTCCTCTCTACATCCACAACTACCAAGTGTAACACTTTTTTTTCCTTCTAGTCTCCCTATCTTCAGCTTTTAAGACTTAGTTTAGCTGTATTTTCAACTAGAAGCCATATTCACTCATTTCACTGCTATTTTTCTGATTTACAATCATGTGTCCACCACTTGCCCACTGAGATCCCATTCTATTTTAATGGTCCTGTTCATGTGGCCCTTCATAATCATTATTCATCTGTACCAAATCCCGTCTCCTTCCCATCACTTATGGCTCCAGGATTTAATGATGAGAGACTCAAAAATCTTTTTACCTCTTACCAATATTTCAAGCAGTGTTCCTTTCAAGCATTATTCCTTTTCCTACCTATATTTTTTGTAATAATCTATATACCTTCAGTGTCAATGCAGTCTGATAGGAAAGATTTTATGTGATACAAATTTGTTCAGTACTGTGCTGAAAAGAACCAAAGTTACATATTTGCACAATTCTTTTCTGATGCTAAAGTATTATCAGTGAATGGCCAAATTGAAGAGACTTTGATTAGATTTGAGCTCTGATTCCATGAGGCATGGATGAATTGATAGTTGTCTATTCACTTTTATTCTCTACTGAAATTTAATCTCTCAAAATACATAAACTGGTCTCTTTTATTTATTTCTGTGTCTTCCAGAAATAAAAACAGTGCCTAAGACATGGTGAGTAGTCAGTAAACATTTATCAAATGAATAAAATCCACTGCAAACAAGGTACATTTTTTAAAAAAGAACCCAAAAAAGTGGTATCATTGTATGGATAATCTAATAAACAATATATATCAATAGAATTATTACCTTATACTAGGAAGTTTAAACAGTTATGAAGCAGTAAATATTAAAACAATGTCATGGAGCAAGAGAATTATGTTAGTTATCAAACTTACCCTAGTTTTTGGTAAAATATAAACTAAGAATGCAAAGAAACAATGCATGACTCCTATGCAACTAGAACTGGTTACACACACATACATGCACACACATACAGCAAAGTCTGGAAATATCTTTACTTAGTACATTAAGAAAACTGATGCCCAAGATGTTGGCTATTTTCCCAAAGTTAAGGTTTAGCTAAGACTCAATTCTAGCACTTCTGACTTCAATTCTGATATTTTTATTTTCATGTTAAACTTAAACCTGGAAAAAAGTTGCCCAATAAAACTTTAGAAAAAATCAAGAAAGGGAGGATAATAAGCAGTTTGTAAAGGTCATTTCATCTAAATAAAACAACTGTGTTAAACTCTTTATTAAAAAAATTGGACTTTGTCTTAAGAATTTAGATTGAGTAAATACATCCCATGTGTTTTCCTTTTTAAGGGGAAACTTCCCCAAACTCTATCAAGTAAAAATACTGATTCCTGTGAACTGAAGTTTTTACCAAGAGTTCACAAATCTTTGATTGCCAAAATTATCAAAGACTTCAAAAACACCTTCTCTCAACCCTCACTGATAGGGATCCTGATTTCCTCTTTCTGAGTTTGAGGCCAGAATTAGTGACTCTGATGATCAACTAGGTCTGAAAAATCCTGGTCAAGAACTTTATTTGTTTACTTTCATAAGATTAAAAGGAAAATGTGGAGATGATATGACCACTATTTTTGAAAATACAAAGGATTATGGAATTGCCAAGAAGCAGTCGTATTTTATGAAGCACAGTTGAGGTTTTTAAAAATCCTAATAATTTTTCTGTTCTAATTCTGTCAGTGCTATCTCTGTTTAACACATATTTTAAACAAATTCTGCCTATTTTCCAATATCTAAATCATTGCTTGTGTTTTCAAAATCATTTCAATATATTTCCCAACATTCTAACATATAGATTGGGGGAGGTAGAAAACAGGCTTGATCTTTAGATCTTTAGAGCTATTGTATTGTATTGTATTGTATTGTATTGTATTGTATTGTATTGTATTGTATTGTATTTGCCTATATTGTTTCTATCTATTTTCAATTACTCATCAGTAAATTGTCAATTGTCCTTTTTTGTCATTTTTTACTCTGTAAATGTCTTTCTTCTCTTCCTTCTTTAATCACTTCCCAACATTACTGCTTTTTCCTTAATGTCAACAGATTAGCTGCAAACAGTAGAAGTCACTCAAAACAGTTTAAGTAGAAATTAAATATATGCAAGATATTTGGTAATCCTGAGAATTACCAAATTCTTGGAAAATCTTGACAGTTCTGAGGTCAAATTTCACTGTGGAATTTCCCTGTTAACTCCCCAATATGACACTATCCTATACTCATTGGAAAGGCTAGCATGAAAAACATGGACAGTACCTCAAGATGCAACCAGAAATATCAAACATTGCTAGTGAACTAATAGTTCAGGGACAAGGATGTAGTATTTTAGGAGCTTCATTATTTGCAACACTCACTTTATTGCCAATGTGATAATCACACACATCTTTTCACATTTCAACTTATACATATTGTGTACTGCACGTGTGACATCCTTCATTTAAAAAAAATAAAAATTTTGGGTGACCTAAGAGCATGACAAATGCTACTACACCTCCTCTACAGTTTAAATGTAAATAGCTTGGAGTGAGAAGTCAGATTGAAAGTGATATAGATTGAAATGCACTCTATTGGTAGGACTAGAGAAGAAAGGTATATTGTTAAACCAGAATCAGCCAGATTGAAAAGCTAATTGCATTTTTGACATAGCTAAGTTTAGATAAGCACAATGAGATTATCACTCCACACTATTTGTTTATTATTATTTCACTTTTATACATGACTGCTAAGTCTTGAAATGATCTCTTATAGACAAGAGAAAACAAAATAAATATAAAGGAGTCTTAATTCTGAGCCCCAATCATGAACAACCATTACTCACATTACATAAGCAGACTCTGAAGCAATGATTCTCTAGAAAAGAGTATTATGAATGTCTATTATCAAAATACACTGGTTTTCTCATCCTGATGTCCATATTTATTTAAATGCTTACAGATTAAATGGCTTTTGAACTTTAAGCCTAAAATTGCATTGTATTTATTGTGATTAACATAAATGGCAACTAGTAATATTATTTTATAATTAGTCATGATTTATCATATCATTAACAAATTCAAAAGCATTATAAGGATTTTGCTCTGTGAGCCAAATTGAAGTCATTTTTTTCTTAGAGTACATTGCAGATTTTAATTATGCAAATTTCCCTTTGCCAAATGAAAGTTCTTAATTTCAGATCTTCTAATTTTCAGCTGACAGAAGATTTCAGAAAATGTTAGGTCACTGTTGTTTCACCTAGAGAGTCACTCCCAGTCCTGTTCACCAAAATAAAGGTTAGAAAAAATCGCCTTGAATTGAACTCCTTCATCTTCCCATTTTCTAATAATATTGAATCTAATTTAAAGGTACTACTATCAGTTTTAAACTTAACATCTGACAGCAAATCATGAGCTCAGCACCATGAATCTTCCCCCAGATATATAATAAACCAAGTAAAACTGCTCGAAAAATAAGTTGCCTTTGAAATTCTACTACACAGTTCCACAATCGCTTGTTAAAGCCATCAGCTCTGAAGTCTCATTGTGTAATATGCAGTCCAGTGACCCAAGACTCTGTTACTCTGGCAGTTAATTTATATGGTTAGAGCACTATGTTACTGATGAAAAGTGACAGGTGTAGGCTGTTGAATTTTTTCTATTTTGTAGCAATAGGGTTTATTGGAAATAGAGTCAGTCCCCTTTCAAAGGTATGTCAGGCAAAAGCCGCAAATTTCTAAGGGCATATTAGCCCCAATCCAAATTTCTGATGAACTCAACACAAAGTCCATATCTCAGTAGATGTGAGCATGAATTTCAGATGGAAGTATGAACACAATAGATACTCATCTTCTTTTTACATGATTTATATGGTTCTTCTGAGTTTACATGTCTCACTCCCCTCTGTTAAAGTATAATATTCAATTCTTCCATCACAGAAGATTTGTGTCTTTCAAGGACTATCAATCATCAGAATCTTATCAAACAATCATGGTCCCAGAGCATTTCTATAAAATGAATTTAATCCACTGGCCACAGTTTGCTCAACTTTGCCTTGGGGAACCAAGGCCAAATTTTAATCTAAAAATAAAGAAAATATAATAATGCAAAGATAAATAAATAGATAAATGTAATAGAATAGAAAACCTACTTTCGATCATTTTGTGAAAGAGAAAGTACAGCAAACAGAGTGAGAAGTTTCTAACAACTGGAATAGAGATACAAAATTTTATTCCAAGACAAACATATAAAATGTAAAAGTCAAAGTAACATATCTAGAAGATGATATGGGAGAATATCTCCATGAACTTGAATTAAGGAAAGCATTCTTAGACATACTGAAATTATACCAACCATATTACAAAAAAGAAAAACCTGATTATATTGAAAGTCCATGAATATGTGGAAAAGTGAGGAGTGGAAAAGTGAGGAGATAGAAAAGTGAGGAAATAATACACACTATGGAAAAAAATATTTGCAGTCAACAACTGACAAAGAATTGTTTATATATATTTTGTCATATATATTTGTATTATATATTTGTATATATATTGTCATATATTTGTAAATCTACACAGACAGATACACATATACATATGTGCATATGCTTAAGAGACTCATAAATCAACAAAGAATTGCAGAAATCCAAGGGAAAATGGGTTAAGACTTGGATCTAAAAAATGATATCAACATGGTAAAAAAAAATATGAAACAAGTGCAAGCTCTTAAAGGTATTGCTGCGTACTGTGTGAAGTATTATTACTACCACTCTCAAGAATTATTAAAAATAAAGATGACCAATATTAGGTGCCTAAAATAATGTGACATGATATAGGCAACTAAATATTGTTGAGAGTGTAAATTTATATGAATTGGCATTACTATGGAAAGCTGAAATGAAATGAAATGCTTTCATATAATTTCTGAAAGAGTAATTCTACCCCTAAGTACCCCAAAGTAACTTTCATGTGTATTCACCAAGATACCGATATAAGGATGTCCATAACAGTATGGTACATATGAAATGAAAGATATGTACATAGGTGAGCTCACCAATTTATATTTCATTATAGTTATAACATATTTTACAGTAATGGACACAAATAAAATATCCAATAATATGAATAAACAAGAAAGCATATTATTGAGCAAGAAAAACATAGTACAAAACACTGACTAAAGAATACTATTTACAAAGCACTAATCAAACATACCAAATGATATAGAGTTCAACTATATACAACTATGTGATCAAATAATTTAAAACAATAAAGGAATTGTGTTTACAGAATGTAGGTCAAGGATGAATTATGAAGAAGAAAACAAGGTTGATTTAGAGGACATGAACCAATAAAGTAGATATTAATTTCTGGATCAGGTGTTGGGTTACTACTCATGATGTTACAATGCTTTAGACTTAACATAATTTTTATGTTATTTTGTATATACAGGATCTTGTTCTATCAAGATCAGTCCATGAGGAACATGAAGAAATAGTCTAAGAAGAGTGAAGAAATGCAAGATGGCACCAAGTCAAGTTGCAATATGAAGTGTTAAAAACATCAAAAGAAGACTTCTCGGCAGCCATCAGCTGAGGAGGTAGCACCAAAGTAGATTGGTAAGGTTAGTAGATGCTTTCAAATCTATTGTTTTATTTTATGACCATAACATTCTGGGAAGAAATCCAAATGGCTACTATTCTCTGTGTCTTGCGAAGAAGTAAAAGATGACAGAAAGATGGATAGGTTCTTTAGCAATTTAGAAAATAAAAACTCTTTCTAGAATAGAATTCAGCCACAAGCAAGCTACATTTAACTACACAGTCTCTTAAGGATGAGGCTTTGAGCTTAAAACAACCAGGCATACATAAAGCCCAGGTCAGGAGAAACCAAACCCACCAGGCCCTTTCCAAATCCATCTCTCTAAGCCAAGTGACTGTCTTTAAAAGATTAGATGTAGTTTAGAGAGAATAGATGGTCCAGACTGAGGGAAAAGAGGAAAGGAGACCAGGAGGGAAACATGCTCTTTAAAAAAAAAAAACAGTGATAAAATGTGAAAATCTGTGTACTGAGTTTTTCCCTTCATGAATTCTGACCCAAGAGTGTTGTCATTCAGGTATATCCCATCACCAACATCCCCCAGGCAGAGAGCATGAAATTCCTCTTTGACTAAACAAAAAAGTTACAAAGGAATACTCAGTACTTATAAACACTGAAATTTCAGATGATAGCAATAAAATGTCCTAATCCTCATCTGATTAGTCTATATAAATAATTCATCAGCTGATTCCACTTTCAAGAAGTTCTTAAGGAACAGATGACCCCTGAGAAACAGCTGAAAAATGAGACACAAAAGGAAGTCAGATTATATCAGACTCAATGTGTCAAAGACAAGAAATGCATGTAATATCCTCAGAAAGACATAGTGCCTGTGAAATAAGGACACAAAATTTTCCATTTTATGTAAATGGAAAATTAAGAAGGGGTTTTTGAAAATAATAGAACCATGTGATAGAAATACAAAGAAAACTTTGTATGTTAAAGCAATTGGCCCATAAATAAAATTTAAAAATAACAACAATAAAAAGGTAATAGAAATACTCTTTTCTGAGAAATGTACCTCAGAAATCTCAATCTTTTACTTTCCTATTATTAGCAACACTTTCTTTGATGAATCAACTTAAATTTCTATGGATCCTCTTCCTACCAGCATTCTCTCTTACACTTGCTTTCCCATCCATCTTATCGTGTAATATATATTACATTGACATATTGCCTATATTTTCCCACTAGAATATAATTTATACAACATGCTTTTCTCGCATTGCTTTGTCACTGCTGTATGCCCAGCAAGTAGACTAATGAATGAATAGAAGGGAAAAGACAAGAAAATCTTCAAATACAAACTGTGTAAGTTATTATGGAAGTGAGGGAAAATGAGGAAAAGTAGATGAATGTGCCATTATTTATGAAAAGACTCACATTACCAAAAAAAGGAAATATTAACATATTTCACAAAAGAATAAGGAAAAGCAGAATAATTATAAACCGTAAAATTGTCAGAAAATACAAATGTAAATATGATGAAATTTTATTTTGTCCATTTTTAGACTGATAGCCAGTAATCTCCAAGATGTTTCTCAATCAAAAGCAGCAACATTTAAAGTATTTATAATGTGCTTTCTGTTTTTAAAAATTCATACACATTTATACAAGTAAAGTATTTCTATAAAACAAGCATTGGTAAGCAAGTACCTTTCTGGGTAAAAATTTGCATAATCTTTTAAATGTAGTAACATAGACATGCATTTCAATAGACATGTGTTAGCTTTATAAAATATTTTTACATAAATGAGAACTTATTCTGTTGTACAAAATAGTCCTTGCCCTTCTTGTAAGAGTTCTTTCTTTTTATATCCTCACTGTTACCTCTTCCTGGCAGTTTCTTGCCTTATTGCTTATGTCTGATCATTTATCCTATTTGAATGATCCAAGAACACCTTATATTAGCTCTTCCACAACACTGACCACATTATTTCATGGTTGTCAGTTAAAAGGATGGTTTCCATCAATGAACTCCTCAAGGGTAAATATGTATTTTTTCAGAATCCCAATACTTGGTAAATAGCCTTACTTTTGTATTTATATTTCCTCATCGCATTTTACCATCCCTCCTGCCCACAGGCACCTCATAAGTAAACCATTGTCTGAATGGATGAGTAGTTTGTGGATTCTCTCCAGTTTAGAATATAATTTGACCACCTAAATTGTATCATTATTTATTTTTAAAGATAAATCTACTCAACTGTAGTTTATATATGGTAAAATTCATTATTTTCAGTATAAAATTTTGTGAGATCCAGCAAATATTCATGTAATAACAACAATAAAAAGGTATAGAATATTATCATATATCTCTAAAACTGGTTTTCATTATAAACACTGTCCTCTGCCATCAATCCTTGATACCCATTAATTTATTTTTTGTTGCTTTAATTTTGACTTTCATTGAATGTCATAAATATAGAGTAAATATACGTGACCTTTAACTGTGGCTTTTTCACTTTCCAAACATGCATTTGAGATTTATTGATGTTTTGACATGCTTAGGATTCATGCCATGAGGTAGTTCACACCTTAGACTCAGTCATATCTATACAACATTTTGTATATTCCTTTTCCTGTTGAAGGAAATTTAAGTTGTTTCAATTTTGACTCTTAAAAAGTTGTGTGAACTAAAGTTTTCAGTTCCTCTGGGTAAATAAATAGGAGTTAAGCAAAAATGCATGCAGAACTATAAAAGAAAATGAAAACTGGCTTTCTAAGTAGCGGAAATGTTTTTCATTTTCACCAGCAATATATAAGAGTTCCAGTGGCTCTGAATTCTCTTCATTATTTCGTACTGTTGGCTTCAAGCCATTCTAATAGGTGTGTCTCATTGTGACTTTATATTTACTTAATAGCTAAAGATGCTGAAAATAATTTCAACACTTTGTTTAAAGTATATTTGCCCTTTAAAGACTCTTTTTTAGTGAAGTGTTTATATTTTTACCAGTTTTTTAATTATTTTCCTCTTCCTTTTTTTTTAATTAGGGAAAAGCTTTATCGCACTGTGATTCTGAGGAATTTTTAAATTGAGTTTTGAGGATTCTTTAGATATTCTGTTATAAAACCTCTAGTAGATATGATATGTAAATATTTTCTTCTAATATATAGTTTTTCTATTTTCCTAGCATTTTCCTTATGCTTTAAAATTTTTCTCTAGTATTTCTTTTTGTGTAGTTCTGCCAGTGATGAATTTTTTTCAGCTTTTATATATTTAAAAGAAATCATTATTTCTTCTTTCATTTTGTAATATATTACATATATTATTTATTTTTATTATATTTCCCAGGGTTTTTCGTACTGATACCCAGTCAAAAGGGGCAGAAGCTACCAACCAACAAGCCACCTTCAAAATGCGGCTTCTGTCACCCGGCTGCCCTCAGGTTCGTACCACCCATGCATAGCAATTGCCACTCAAAATGCAGCTTAACAACAGGGTTTAATTACAAGAGACTTTTTTTTTTTTTGAGACTTGCCCGGGGGTACCACAGACTCAAGCAATCCCCAACCTCAGCTTTGTAGGTAGCTGGGATTACAGGCGTGTGCCACCATACCTAGATAGATCTAGCTAGATAGATA